>VXBQ01009835.1:1435391-1470351 GCA_013400175.1 Phainopepla nitens | reverse complement strand
GTCTGTCTGTCTGTCTGTCTGTCTGTCTGTCTGTCTGTCTGTCTGTCTGTCTGTCTGTCTGTCTGTCTGTCTGTTGGAAGCTGATGGTAAGCCTTCTTGAAGCTTCTACTGCTAGCTGAATTGTTTATTGCTGAAAAGGTGTGCACCAGAATTCTGGCAGCCTTTGGAACTTGCTGCACAGAATTTCCCTTACTCTAAGACAGGCAGTTCCTGAGAAAGACCAGGAAAATACTTCATAATCAAAGCTCACTGTCAAATGCTATCCTGTGGTAATCTGCCTATACAGGATTATGGTAATTATCTCATAGTAAAGGGCTACTGGACAAATGGGCAGATGGCAAAACTGCTACCTCCTTCCCTCACAGTATTTTATTTGATTTTGCCAATTAGAGGGGTTTTGAGAACATCTGGCAGTTGAGATAGGTGGAGGCAGTACAAGTCTGTTAAACTGACTAGTCTCAAAATTTAGAGAACGTCTTGCTTAACACATTCAAACCTTAAGATAGGTGAAGTAGGGGATTTTAATATTCAACAGAAGGACACCTTTAGTCCATTAGATAGTAATACACCTCGAATTAAAACATCAATGGGAGGGTGTTGAATTTATCAACAATACGGAAGGAGGAGACACTTTTATGAGGTATGATTACTGACCATTGTCATTATTTGAGTAAGTCTTCTCTGGTAATATAAGTAGTTGGAACTAAAGAACTCTGTAATTCAGTGGTTTTGGATGAGAAAGCATGAGTTCTTAATCTTCAATAAATGATGGGATTTTATTTCTCCATCATAAACACTTTTCCTATTTTAAATGTTAGAAGAAATTAATTAATTAAATTATTAATTAAAAGGATTTCAAAGCTATTAATGTATATGAATGAGCCCTCTGCTAGTAAAGTGACACCAGTGAATACTGGGGAGAAAAAAAAGCTTGATTCCAAAGTGATTTTTACTTCATCTCTTAGCACTGAGTTTTGTTATAGTTTATATGCATGAGAATCTTAATCTGACTTCCTCACCATTATAGTGAGACAGGATGAATCAACAGTCAGAATCTACCATCACTCACACATTGACTTGAATTTACAAAAGAGATTAAATAAATATGAAATCCTTTTAATATGCTTTCTGAAGAACAAATCTGTTCAGTTTCCACAGTCATGTCTCATGTTATTGGGCTTGAGGAATTCTGTAGCAGATGTTGCGGCCAAGTAAGTGGGCACTGCAACGCTGAACATTTGAAAAACAAAATTATACAAGGATCTGCAAGGTCTTGCAGCTCAGCTCAAGTCATCACAAGACACAGTATCTTTCTCTAGGCTTTTGGAAGTCTTTCATGTGTATTCTTTTCCTGTGGTATTCTAAGCTTTGTTTTCAGTAAGCCTGCAAAAGCTGTTCTATTTTAGGCACATTTTGCCTGACCTAGATGCTTTTAGTTACTATCAGGACAACTGCACAGTACAAAATTATTGAGTTACCACATTCTCTTTTCCTTATTAACCATAAAAAGTACTGTCCCAAACAATTCAAAGGAAAAAAAAAACAAACTGGCCTGAGAGAGCTACCTCTACCCAAAAGCAAGTTTGAGCAAGGTAAGGGTTGGGTTGTTCTTCCAGACAGCTGGTGACAGACAAGAGGACACATCTGCACCAGGGGAGGTTCCAGTTGGACATCAGGAAGATTTTCTTAATGGAAAGGGTTGTCAAGCATTGGAATGGGCTGACAGGGAGGTAGTGGAGTCATGAACACTGCGGAATGGTCCTTAGAGCTATGGTTTAAGTTGACATGGTGGTGATTAGTCAAAGGCTAGACTCGATGATCCTGGTGGTCTATTCCAATCTAATTGATACTGTGATCTATGGATGCTCACCCATCCTTAGAGTCAGGCACAGAAACTCAGTCTTGCTTGCATCTTGTGCATCAAGTTCACACAATTGATGTGTTCCACATCAATCAGCCCTTATGGCCACCAAGAAGCAGCTCAAAAGCCAGGTCTTTTCTGTGCTGTCCCCTAATGACCGAGTTTATCTAAACAAGATGCCTCTGTCAGAGCTCTAGTCAAAGTGCTAAGGTGTTTTCCATATCAAAACAAAACCTGGAAGCTGATGACTAGAGAGAGGGATGGTTCCCCAGACTCCTGGGCAGCAGAGCTCTGACTGATAGGCCATGGAGGAGCGAAGAGCTGACTTCCTTTCCCCTGCTCAGATGCAACAGCACAGATGGGCTGCTGGTTGGTACAAGACTGTAAATGGCAGGCTGTTTAGGGCAGGCTTCCCACAGTGGGGTGTGCAAACTTAACATGCTGGAAAATTAACAACAGTTATGCATACATGGAAATGTATTCACTATGTACTTCTGAGTTATTAGAGAGTATTTACTGTCATGTCATGTGACGTGGTGCCTGTTCGACCCTGGCCCTCCGGCCTGCCCAACTAGCTCCGCAAGCAGGCACTGGCGCCAAGAGTGGGCCACCCCAGGAAGTCTGCGTAGAAATCCCAGGTGCGGCTAAGGGCTGCGGGCCCTTCAGACTGCACATGTCCACAGGAGGTAAACGACGGGGAGGGGGCTCAGTGTGGTTCCAGAAGCAGGTTTATTCTGAGGAAAAGCAAGGGAGTGGAGGTAACTCAGGGAGTGGACATCACAAAGAGCCGGGAACAAAGCATGTGCAACAGCTTAAATACAGGGGAGGTACGAGGGGTGGATACAACTGACAAACCAATCAGGGCAAACTGTGGGAGGTACAATGGGTGTGATTATGCATAAAAACAACCAATGAGGGATTACATGGGAGGGGATTCATACAAAGCAACAAATGATATATTGAAGTAGAGGTGATTGACACAGAAATTTCCAAAGCTTTGGGAGGAGGAAAGGAGCTCACAAGCGTTCCACTGGGAGGGGTATGGGGAGATTAACGTGGGGTAGGAGTGGTAACATGGGGATTGACAAAGAACTCTCTGGAACATGGAGATGGAACATGGGGTGATTGGCAAGGCAAAGGGGGGGATTTAGGGAAAAGAACAACTAAGGGAAAACCATTGAAATGGGAGAATTGAACTTGGAAATAGCACACCACAACAGTCATGTGTAAGTGTACCTGCTTTCCTTGGAAGGAATTCAGGTTAGAACACTTGAATGGGAAAAAAAATTCAGTAGAGTGCAGAAAATCTAAGATTCATCATGCTGCAAATTACATTACATAAAAATTTTGATAAAATAATTCATAAAAGTCAATTAATTGCACAAAAGAAAATCAATTGCTCTTTTCCAGGCATTTTAAATATAAGCAAAGTTGCTCAGTTTTTTTTATGTGAGAAATCAAATGGCACATTTCTCCAATAGTATTCCACCTGCAAATACTAAGCTTGATTGGTTTAAATTAGAAGGTGAATAATAATAGTTGGAACTGCCTGACAGAAGATAAGTTAATTCTTCAGTCAAAACTTTAATTGGCTTGTATGGAATTTACTTTATCTTTGCGCTTATGAAGATGTTATGAGATTATTTTTGTATTCTACTTTATCCCCATTATTTCGGGTATAATGGTAGGGGTTTTTTTAGTAGTGATTCCAACTGTCATGTATAACATAATGTATATAGAACATCCATTAATATCTTTCTGGGCATGACTATGTACTTAATTACTTTTAGATAAATTGAAAAATAATAATTTTATATGTATAGGCTTGATTTTCAAGTTAAAAAATGTTGTGAGGTGCTAGGAGGCTTTAACAAAAAAAGGAAAAACAATCATGTCTAGAAAAGCTCGTATAGTGATTAAAACACACACAGAAGACACTGGAACATGTGGCTGAAATTTTTAGTCTTTTTGAGTTACGGTGACAAATCAAACCTCATTTTTCCTTAACTCCATATTTTTCCTATGTTAATATCATTGATGATTCCATACAATGAACAGTAATATGCCAGCAGAGTGAGTGCTGCTTTTACTTTTTACATCTGAGTACACCTGAAAAATAACATATGGATATCAAGACAGAATTTCAATCAAAATTGTTGTTATAACTGTCTCAAGAAACCTGTTAGGACTTAATTTTCTGTAATGACCTGAGCAATCAGTGAATAAACCCCGACTTAAAAAAAATCAACCTCCAAGCTACTTCCCCAATGCACATTTTTCATCCCTCACAGATATTTTATTAATGAATTTGAGAAATAGAAGTGGCATCTTAGATAAGAATGGTTTTATTTAAGGTTTGTTTAGTTTTTTCCTAGTGTATGGTTCCTCTTCTGAAAAAAAATCCACTGAATCATTGATGTTGGAAAAAGTCTGTTGTTCAACACTGCCTCTGCAATACCAACTAGCATAATATCGGGTTTTGATAGTAAATTATATTTATCAGTATATACTGGGTTGCCTTTTTAGACAATGAAACAATTATCTTTTGACATCCTTTCCTTTGATAGAGCCATACTATAAAAGGTATGACACTATCAGTTTTGGTGTGACCACACAAAATAGGAGTCTTATTTGGTGCCATCATTAATAACTTGCTGACTTTTTTTATGTCCTTTACTCTGGCTTTTGCCTTTGTCATGATTTTTTTTTTCTTCATTTTCTGTGGATGCCCCATCCCTAGTAGTGTTCAGGGCTAGTCTGGATAGGGCGTTATACAACTTGGTCTCATGGGAAGTGTCCCTGTCCATGGCAGGGGATTGGCACTAGATGATCTGTAAGGTCACTTCCAAACCAAACCATGTTTCTATGGATCTAACACCAACCTGGCCACTAGACAAGTCTTGAGGCCCTTGCTCTTAGCTTGACACCCGAGCACTGGGTAGCAATGGCCATACCATGTGTGCTGGGGCTCAGGGTAGCAGTACTGATAGTGGGAGCACTACATCACAGCTTGACTCTCTTCATTTAAATAGTGAGTTGACTGGAGGCTACTGAGGAGTCTTGAGGCAGGAGGGAAAATGTGTTAAATGCAGAATGATGTTTTTTAAAGCTGTTTATGCAACTTTCATAAAAAGATTTGGTTTTTTTCCCCCTTGGAACACTGGTAACCAGGCAAGAAATGGAGCAGCATTGGCTATTTGCTCTGGTAACAACAAAGCAACATGTTGCACCTAGTTATCCTAGTCACCTCCAAGAACAGGACATACACATTCCACATGACGACAGCGATGCTGTGGAGGCTGGGTGCCTCAGGGTGGGCTATTACTCTCACAGAAATATACCTGTCTCACTAAATTGTTTTGATGCTTTGCCAGGAAAGACAGAGAGAGGGCTACAGGATGAGTGTATTTATTCTGCAAGTCTTCTAACGATCCATAGATTGCTGGTTGTATGCTCTATGTTAGGTCTGTGTACCAGAAGGAAGTTAATGTTGGCCATTAACCACCTTGTACTGAACCTAATTACTCTAGTGTTTTGATTAAAGCACACAATGAATCCAAAGAGCATTCAATCCTGATTTGAATGCATGAAAAGAAGCCAGGATTTCACTGGCATTTATTTCTAGTAGTAATCACCATCGGATTTAGAAGTTTATATTAAATATTTTATTTACATTTTTGTGTTCAATTTTGAGCTATTGCATCTCATTACCTTTTCTGCACAAAATGAAAAAGCTCTTGCTGCTCAAGTATTTTCTCTTTGTAAAGATACTTACACACTGTAATCAAGTCACTTTTTGGTTTTGTTTCTTCTAAATGAAACAGATGGAGCTCTTTAAGCCTTTGCCGACAGCATGCTTTCTTCAGTTGTTGAATAAATTGTGTAGATTTTCTTGAATCCTTCCCACTTATTTTTAAATATGGAGCACTCTAATCAATGTTTTATGCAGAGGTATTTCACACATCAGTGTTGGTTTTTTGCTTTATTTAAATACGTCTGAGATTTTTTTTTTTTTCTCACAGCACTGCAATAGTGCTCATATGCTAAGGTCTTCAGCAGTCCTTTCAAATTGCTTTTGTTGTTCCCCCAAATACAGCTCAGCTACAGTTCAGTAGCTATAATCTGCACTTTTTTTTTTCTGTGCTTGGATCTGAAAACTACAAGTGACCAGAAGTGACCTGCAGTACATTGAAAAATGCACTGTTTAGCTAAACAGAAGTTATCACAAGATTTTGCTTGGTGCATAGATTTGGTCCCCTTTGGAAAGGAGATGTAGGAAAGGAAGTGAGAGTGGGAATGAGGTATCTGTTTAAAAGTCAGTGTTGAAATAATAGAGTAAGGACTTTTCACATTTGCCTACAGAAAAAGAGATTCAGGGAAGTATAAAATGCGCCATTTGCCTCATTATGGTTTTCTTATGAGAAAGATTTGATGGGTGAATTCAGATTGAATGTACCAAAAGCTGTACTGCTTTCTTTGGAAGGGTAGGCCTTAGTATCTGTCCCTCTGTAATTTCAACCATGTGCATTTATAGTGTGCAGGAAGAATATGTTTGTCTCTTCCTGATAGTGTTAACATTTCTATCCTGTTTCCTTGTCTGCTGCAAGCCTGGTCTCACCTTTCTTTTGTACCACTAACGTAGAAAATTTTTTTTCCATGAAAAAATAGAGATACAGATTTGGATAGAAGCACTAGGCTCCAAAATCAGAGTGCAGTTATCACGCACCAAGTAACTTAAGGCCTTTATCATAAGGCAAAGCAAGTTTCCAGACAATCCAACTCATTACACAAACAGAAGTCTTTGGACCTCCTTCAGTGTTATAACCAGAATTTATGCCCTGTAAACTATGTAATCACAACATTAGAACAAAATACTAACTACAATCTGTTTCATTCTTGTCTCAGCAAAAAATATATAATATACTATGTTGCTTTCTCACCTACATATCTGCTTAAAGAAGTCCAACGATTCCTTATTTTCTTGGGGGAATCTTTCCAGTGTGACTTCATACTAACCATTGCAAGAATTTCCATATATCTAATATTTCACTGCAGTTTAAATGCATTACTTCTCACCCTGTCTACTGTGAACAGAGCAAACTGATGACTTTTGCAAAAGTACTTTTTTATTTTATGATTGCCATCACATTTCTATTCAAATTTTCCTTATTTAGGCTTTACAGGCCCATTTATTTTGTTCATACTAAAAGGTCATGGTTTTGAGCTCTTTGGCATTCCTAATGGACTCAAATTTGGCCTACAAAATTCTTGAATGCACCTCATTGCACACTGCAAAGCACTCCAAAAGCAGCTTTACTACAGTAAGATGAGAATGGAAGGATAATTTTATGCTTCTAACGGGATATGTTCTTTTTTAGGTATCCCAGCAAACTATTTGTTTCAAAACAAAATTCTGGTGTTTGTTCCTATTTAACTACTGATTTTCTGTATCATATGGAATTGAATGGGCATTTCTTTCAAAACCTGTGCAATTCATTTATTCAGTCTGGTAGGAAAACCACGGGCAGCTAATGCATGAATATGGCTTTCCATTACGTTTTCCTTATCTGATAATATTCTCTTCTAGTTTCTATGTAGACCAGTTACTGGGATTTCACAGAAAATACCAGAAACATTAGTGAGCAGAAGGAACATGACATATGCTACTGGGTTTTGTTGTCCACAAAATGTGTAAATTTAGTGTAGAAGGGAATCAATTTGCTTATAAAAGGCCCATTTTTTATTTATTTTTTTTTTTTAATATTTATGGGTTCTTGCAAGAAAACACTTCAAAACTTTTTACAATTATTTCTTCCAGGAGCTGAAGTTTCACAAATGGATTTATAATGTCTTTGTCCTTTATTTTTTTCCTAAAGGCTGATTTTAATGAGTCTTCAGTCTTCACTTTACCTATTTTTCACATATTAACAAAGAAAACTATTGAGTTTTTGTCCACTAGTACCCAAAGGTATGGTTCATCAGACCAGCCTATCTGACTCTTTAACTCATCTTACAATTCTACAGCTTCTCTTCTGTATTCAACACTGAAGTTTTGCCCTTTAATCATAAGTATTAATTATGATAATGATCTGCTTTACAACTGATCCTTTTACTGATGATTGAGGCAGAAGAAGCATTGAACAATTTTGCATGATTGCCACTATCAGTAGCCATCCTTCTTCACTGCCTGGCAAACTGCAGCTTTTCTTCATCTTTGATATGAAGCACATACAGCATAATTTCTTGTTACCTGACCATCCTATAATAGTTACATGATTTTGTTGGTCTGATTTCATGCCTGCATAGTTATCTTGTACTTTTTAGTTTATCCTTAGCAACTTTACCTCCTTTTTTTGTCAGCTGGGCTTTTTTCTTGCTTTGAAAACCCGGAAGTGCTATGTTGGTCTCCTAATATCCAGTGGCTTTCTCCCACAAAAAGAAAGTTTGTCATTGTGTGCTTATAGAAAGCAGCAGCTTTCTTAATTACCTTTTTTAGGTAAGATGTTCATTCTTTATCAGGTTTCAAATCAGAACTTTTCTACATTCTTTGCAGTTCTGAATTATTTTGTAATTATGTTGCTCACCCTCCTCTCCTTTTCCATAGATTTTGACTGCTTCCAGCCAAATATTTTGCATTTCTGTCCTTATAGTCAGAGAGTGCTTTTCCCTTTAACTTTGAATCAAGTAAACTGCAGTTACCCTTTCGACTATGGCATGAAAAATTACCTGTAGTACATTCAAGTATCTTTGAAGTTTTGAATTATGGTTCCTTTCAAAAAATACAGTTTTGTAATTAAATACCCAATGGGTCCAAGTCCCATGTTGTTAAGGATTTTGCTAGTTCTTTTAGCTATTTAAAATATAGAAACAACAACAAAACAAAACAGCAACAGAAAAACCCACAAGCTACAAAAAAAATTAGAGTTTCTTTAAACTGAGTCTACTGGATTTGTGATATGTATTTAATCATTAAGTACAGCATATTACATGTGACTGTGCAGTATTTTCCACAATATGTCAAATTCTTACCTGGTTTCTATCACTGTCCTGGTCTATGAGCTTCTGCTTCATTTTTAAACCTTTTTCTAAAAGTTGTTTTTTTTTGTTTTCCTTCCTCTGTCTTCTCACTTTCTCTGCTGCCCATTTAATTTGATTTTTGTGTACATTCTATTTTTACATGTTAGCTGAAAGTACATCCTATGGTTAAGGAAGACAAAACTGCAAGGTGACACCCTCTGCCATCCATGCATTTATTGTTGTAATGAATCTATAACTGTCCAAGCTCTGTTGGTCTAAGAGGGACCCCAGAAATCCCACATGATCCTTTAAATCAGCTCCTTAGACTGAGATCCCTGTGATGAATTACCTGTCTGGTCTATCTGATTTGGCTGATACAAGGAACCTTCCATAATTTCTACACAGAACACCAACAAAAGTTCTGCTTGTTCATGTCAGTGATAGCTACAGTTTCCCTTCCCTATCGTTGGCTTGACTTCTGGTATTTGTGAGCTCCTAGTCCAAACATTTGTCCCATCTATTTTTGATCAATTTTTGTTCAGAAAGATTCCACTCTTATTTATAACAACCTAGAGAGGGATTGCCCTAAATTAACCTAGTGCACAATAGAGAAACAGGAGATTGGATTCTGTTTGGTATGTCCAATGACTCCCTATTCCATTGTCTTCTAAATTTTCCCCTCTATGTATCTTCTGTATATTCACCTATATTTTTGTTTCATATTTGAATAAGTTTGAATCACAGCTTAATTAAATCTCTTTACAAGCAGACAAAAGAGAAACAGCTGAGTGAACTCAGGGGGTGCTGTTTGGATCTGAGAAATGGCTTCATTCATGTGGAAATATGAGTGCAAACTTAAGAAATATTTTTTCTTGCTATTGTTACTAAGGCTATTAAATCTCTAAAACAATTTTTTCAGAGTAGCATATAGTTCTAGTAATTATTGAGTTGTGATGCTGGAATATACAAAGGACATTTTTGCAAATGCTGTTCTTATTTATTCCTTTAAAATATTTAATTTGCTAACTCTCAGGTATGATCTATGAATATCTCTAGTTTTAAAACTGTCAAGCAGAAATAAAAGTGTTTCCAACGTGGAAAAGTCAAATTATGCAGTTGTCACTTGCACTGTGAAGCAGCTTTTCTACTTTCCCTGCATGATTTATAGTTTTAATGTTTAATTTTCTTTTCTGTCAGATAAAAACTGTTCCACAGATATTGATGAATGCTCCTCCAATCCCTGCAGAAATGGAGGCCATTGCCATGATTTGATTGGTGATTTTTACTGTAGCTGTTTGCCAGGTAAGAAGTCACATGGTGTTTAGTTGAGAAATGTTCTGTGATATTCAAAGAAGAAACAGTTTTTTCCATAAGAACACAACCAAGTAGCAATTTATTTTGTTTGAAAAGAGAGAAGAATAGGTATTCTTTAAGCATATGCTACAATTGTTGTGCAGGTCATGTCAGCAGAATCTGTTTACAGACTATAACTTGTATTCTGGAAGTCCTGCCTTCCAAACTGATGAATAGAGAGTCTTAAAAATCAACCAACTCTGCCAGTAGCATGATTTTGTTTCCATCTTTTCTACTAGCAAAAATAATTTTTAAAATTTCTGAAATCAAGTGTGGACAAGATATACAGTAATTGTCATAAGGGTTGTGGTGGTGGCTTGACCTGGCTGGGAGCTGGGTGC
The DNA here is from genome assembly GCA_013400175.1 of Phainopepla nitens. Taxonomy (NCBI): domain Eukaryota; kingdom Metazoa; phylum Chordata; class Aves; order Passeriformes; family Bombycillidae; genus Phainopepla; species Phainopepla nitens. Next base: position 1,459,779 of record VXBQ01009835.1, on the reverse strand, counting down.
AGTCAGTTAATCACACATCATTTCTGTTGCTCTTTCTTCCTCAGAGGGAGGACTCCTCATGCTCTTCCCTTGCTCCAGTGTGGGCTGCCTCCCAAGGGAGAGAGTCCCCAAGAACTTCTCTAATATGGATTCCTTCCCATGGCCTGCAGTTCTTTACAAACTGCTCCAGCATGGTTCCCTTCCACTGAGTGCAGTCCTTCAGGAATGGCTCACTCCAGTGAGGGTCCCCCACAGGGTTGCGGTTCCTGCGAGGAAGGCTGCCCCAGTAGGGGCTTCTCTCTCCATGGGGACACAGGTGCTGCCAGCAGCCTGTTCTAGTTCAGGCTTCCCACAGGAAAGGTGACAGCCACCTGTTTTGTCACAACGTTGTCCATGGGCTGCAGGTGGGTCTCTGATCCACTGTGACCCTCCATGGGCTGCAGGGGCACAGCTGCCTCACCATGGTCTGCACCACAGGCTTCAGGGGAATCTCAGCTCTGGTGCCTGCAGTACCTCCTCCCTTTCCTTCTGTACTTATTTTTGGTGTCTACAGGGCTGTTTCTCTTGCTATCCTCACACTTTTTTCTGGCTGCAGTTGCCCAGTTGGTTATTTTTATTTCCCTCATCTTAACTATGTTACCATAGAGATGCTACCACTGTCACTGATGGGCTCAGCCTTGGCCAGCAGCAGGTCATCCTGGAGCTGGCTGGCATTGGCTCCATCAGACCAGGGGGAAATTTCTGGCAGCTTCTCTGAGAAGCCGCCCCTGTACCTGCCCCCACTGAAACATTGCCATGCAAACGTAGTTCAGTTGCTTGCAGTGATGAGAGATGCCAGCAATATCTAAATTTGTCAATAAGAATAGATCAACTTTTCTGTCTTTATGTGACATACGTAATTTTAGTCATAGAATCAATTAGATTGGAAAGCCTCTCTTAGATCATAGAGTCTAAAAAAACGCAATATGTTACTGAGATATGAACCTATATGCTTCAGTGTGGCTTTTCAGTGTGCATTAGTGCTACAGGGAAGCATTTACACATTGAAATGTAGTTATCTTTTAATATAACCAGCTAATTTAATATATGACACTTCCATAATATGACTCATTTTTTTTTATCCTCTGCTTTCTTTATTGTGGGCCAACTGGTTGTCAGCCAATCTGAAAGTAGTGAGCAAAACATGAAGCAATAGTACTCTCGCACTTGCAGCTTTTTAATATTCTTAAGTCAGATACATTGCATTAAACCTTGTTCTACAACATCAAGTTAACAATGTAAGGATAAAACGATCAAGCTCTTATTTAGAGAGAAATATTTACTTAAAGTGGATAGGCAAAAGAAGTGGTTTAAAGTTTTTATGTCCCTATAACAGTCATATATGTTTTAAAAATGTATATAAGCTATTTCAAGCCTAATGTACAAATAGCTTGAAAGTTATTGATGTGTGGAATATAGAAACTCAGCCATCACTGTCACTAAATGATAGTAAAAGGGCATGAATATAATTTGAATATATGTATAAATATTTATGGATATTACTATACATGGAAGTGTGTGTATGTGTGTATTATATAAGTGCATACATATACATACTCGTACTACTTTAAGACATGAGTCTTACAACAGGCTTTCAAGATGAAGAATACTGAAGGTTTATTATTACTGTTATTATTGCTATGGTTATTTAATTATTTTGGATAATTTAAGGCTAAATTCTTATATGTTGCTGTAATAAGTTAGTTTTATTTTTTCAATTGCAAAGACTGTGACTATATTTCATCATTCTTTCCATTGTGGATAAACCAAATGTCACATCTCATTTTGTTAATGTAGTTTGCTCTGTGGAATCACAAACACAACAATAAGTATGAAAACATCTTCCTGTTATACTTAAAAAGTGAGATCACGTGCATGAAATGAATACTGGAATGCTGTAAGAATTGCACATATGAAATCTCAGACTATAAACACTTTCTGTTACAATTCTAAATGCTTGTTAGATACAGTCATTGTGAAGAATTTATCCATCTGCAAAATGCAGGATGAAAAGCAATGGTTTAGACAGTATTTAGTATTGCAGAAAGGCAATAGAGCACCTGAAGGCCAGCACAAATGGATTTTAGCTATGAAATCAGCCTCATCAGCAACCCAATTTCAATGGCTCTCTGCAAACGCAAGCAGCAGGAGGAACATACAAAAGGAGTTGGAGATGTGTGCATGCCTGCATGGCTGTGCTATTATTGCCATCACAGGGACACAGCGGAATGACTCCTATGACTGAAGTGCTGCAATGGAAGAATACAGGCTTTTTAGGAAGGACAGACAAGGTGATGAGGAGGCAGTGTTTGCACTCTATGTCAAGGTCCAGCTGGAGTGCATGGAGCTTTGCTTGGTGATGGATGAGGAGTCAGCCAAGGGCTTATGGGTCAGGATTAAAGAAGGGCAAGGACAGGTGACATTTCAGTGAGAGTCTGGTACAGGCTATTCCACCAGGGAGTCCAAGTGGCTGAGGCCCTCTGTAGAGAGATGGGCGGAGCCTCACATTCACAAACCTCAGTCCCCAGGGAGGACTTCAACCATTCGGGGTTTACATAGCCAGATTTTGAGAGCTGAGGGGCTACAGAGACAACAGATGAAAGATCTTAATCAGAATTATTTATTACTCAGTATAAAACTGAAGAACTACTAGGAAATTGCAGCATAGTATAAAACAGTGTACTATATCAAGGGATCTACATTAAAGCTAGAGAAAGATAGAAATAGTATTGATTAGGAGGCGGGTGTGACTTAGCACTGAAATGACGATAGTGTGCTCGGATTCCTTCGCTTAATCCCTGGGCAGTAAAGGTGAAGAATCCCTACTCACGGGAGAAACGCCACACAGTTCCAGAAAAATGTACAAGTTTCTGCTTTGAGAAAGTTTAGTGTTCTTCTTATAGTTATAAAAGGACATATCAAAAAGTCAGTCAAAACTCTGACTTTATCTTCCCAGATCTCAATTCAGCAGTAAGATATTCATTGACAGTTGGGAAATGCCAGACCAGGGTTAACCCCATGGCACCAAAGCAACTCACTACAAGACAGCTTGTCCTGCTTGAGTTACCTGACCAGTTAACAAACCGCAGATAAATTCTTGTGGGGGTGAGATGCCCTGCTGCAGACTTGTGGAATTGCATCTCAATTACTGTACCTAAGTTTTGCATTCCCTGCTAAAAGAAGGACATTGCCTTACTAAGGCAAGTCTAGCAAAGGGCCATGAAAATGGAGAACATGATAGATGAAGAGACACTGAAGTAACTATAACCCTGTTTATCCTGCAGAAAAGGCTAAGAGATTTTATTGGGGTTTACTTCTACCTCCTGGAAGGTTACAGGGAAGGCATAATAAGGTTTTTCTTGCAGGTCAAAATTCTCTCAGGGCAAGAGTCAATGGACACAAATCAGAATGCAGGAAAATTCAACATTAAGGTTGAAGTAAATCCCCAAAACAACAGCACTATGAAAATGGTTAACAACGGGAACATATTTTCTTGAAAGCTTGTAGTATCCCCATCTATGGAATCATATTTGAATACTGACAGGACAGTTCCCATAGCTACCTCATCTAGCTGGGATTACTGTGAGTGAGTATTAGACTAGATGGCCTCAAGACATCATTTCCAACTAAAGCTTTTCTGTGTTTCTATTACTAAATAAGGAATCATTGCCCAGTTTTAATTTATAAATGTAATACTTTAAGGTGAAATTGAATTGAACTAATTACACCTACACAAAGTCTTCAAGGCTATAAGTATTTTAAGCAGATCTAAAAAAGTTCTGCATAATCTTAATTATAGTGTTACATTTTATCAAGTTTGTAGCTGAAAAGAATAAGTGCTTGTTTATATGCAATGTTTTTCCAAAGCCAGATTTTTTTATGATTGTTCAAGAATTTATCAACTACCATTTTTTTTGTAATTAATTTAGTCTCCCACTAGAAAATGGTTACCTATGTATATTGAATTTTAAAGAGGGAGGTAACAGTGAAAAACAAGGGCTATATTTTATGACAACGGTAGTCTGTCGTCTGGAAACTGTGCCTTGAAATGGTCAAGTAGAGAAGTATAGTTTGAGAAAGAAGTGAGGAACATCTTTCTAAAATTTATAAGGTGTCCACAGGCAATATTTATGTCATATTTAAGGAAATTTTAATCTACAGGATTCTGGATTTGTACAGTATATTCAGAAAGACATCAAAAGGGCTCAATGGAATATAGCAAGTTCCTTACAGGAACTACTTAAGTTTGTAGAAGGACAAGCATGAGGGAATCTTAGAAACATAAAATAGCTCTTAACAGGGGACATTGCATTTTTCTATTTGTTACCACAGAAAGTGATATAACTAGAGAATTTGGAACGTTTGGTAAAGAATTAGACAAATTCACAACCAAAAAGTCTGTAAGTCAATGCTAAAGAATCCTTTCACATTTTTAAAACACCTGAATGTTTGGAGGTTTCAAGGGGAACAGACTGCTGGAAGTTGCTAAACTAATAATCTCTCCCTAAATAGTTTCTCTTTTCCTGCTCTCAGACAGTTCTAGGCTGGATGCACAATTTTTCTCTTTCAGAAAACATTACATCTACTACACAGCTTCTTTCCCATCTCGGTTTCTATCTCGGTGATGTATTATCCCTGGTGTACTTAACTGTATTTAACTAAATACATTTTTTTTTTTTTAGTGGGATTACTAGATGATTAGCATGATTGCTAAAGGGGACTGATTTTGAAGCAGAAAATCCTATCACTTGATGGACTCAACCTAAAATCAATTTTTGTTCAACTTAATACACTGAATCAAAGGAGCAGTACTTCTGATTAAGAGTAAACATGCACACAGAGAAATTGTAAATCAAATTCTTCCTTTTTGGAAGGTATTGCTGTTATTAAAGTTTAGTGTACCATGAAATAAGACTGTACTTTCTTTCAAACCTTTCTGGCAACCCTTGTTATGAAGTAGGTGCTTATACATGAAAGTTTTTACTCCAGAAAGAGACCTTAGAAAAACTATTGCATGCTTTGACTCAAGAAATAAAGTGAACCATCAAGATTACAGATGGGAAAAGTTTACAAAATCATTCAGTTCTTCACACTGCTGCTGCACAATGATCCTTAACATAGAATTTGTAATGATATTTTTTGCTTTGATTTCAAAGTTGCTTGATCAGAAAGTGCAGCATTTTTCACATGAATCTGTTGCTCTGCCTGCCAAAGAGGCTACCTGATGTATAGCTTAAAAATCTAAATATCGATTTCTAGCTCTGAGTCACAATTCACTTACGCAATTTGTAAATCATGTTTTTCTTCTACCTACCATTCTAACTTGTACTGGGATAGAATTCCTTCTAAGCAAGTCCATCTAATCAGCTGTAGTAAGGTTGTTCAGCAGAATGACACAGAAGATAGTTTGGGTATTCATATAGCAAAATAGTACAGAATTACTTGTAGCAGTACTTAGTCGACTCAATATTTTAGGGAAATAGAGATCAGTATATTTGCATGATGTTGTCTCTTTTGCAAAGTCTCAATACTGAGACTTCTGTAGGCAGTCACATTCATGATGTGTGTGTTGGCTCTTAATCCAGGATAAAGGCTTATGCAGATATGAGGTTATGCAGATGGGTCTCCAGGTCCTGTCGTTTTTACTGACCCTTGCAAAAGCAATATCTGGAAACAGTGAGTGACAGGCAACATTATTAGGAGTGCTTCCCAAGAGTTTTTTGTTACATTTATGGGTCATCCATACACTAGTATTTTTTTCTCTGATATTTGTGAAATGTTAAACATATTTTCAGTCACCCCAGTAACTCTTCTGTGGTTTTGAGAATCTTAGTGTATTAAGATATTTTTGTAATAGGCATATTCCTGAGCATGTCCAGTCATTTGTTATCACTGAAGGTCTGATTGTTAGCTTCATTTTTTCATGGAGCACTTTACAATATTAGTTAAACTTTAACTCATTTTTACACTATGTGTAACAATTTGTTCGTCAATTACCTAGCAGAAAAAGGCAGCCATTCTAAAATTAGGAGTTCTAAACTCTAAGTTGGAAGTTCTCTTTTATGAAGAAAAAGAATTCAGAAGTATTCTATAGCATTTTAAATATTAGGAAGCAGAAAAAATAATCATCGAAAACCATTCTTAGCTTTTTCACTCTGAAAAAAAGCCCCTGATCTTCTCATTATCAGAAGAGAAAACCAGGATAATACATAAGAAAATTAATGTTTAGTAGGTATTCCTCCCAAATAAAGAATTGATTTGATCTACATACAGGGTCTGGTTGAGATAGAACTAATCCTCTTCATAGAAGTTGTTACAGTGCTGTGTTTCAGATTTGTGACCAAAGCCAAGTTGCTAACTCAGGAATGTTTTGGCTGTTGTTGAGCAGTGCTTGCACAGCATCATGGCAATCTCTGTTTCTCATTTTGTCCTGACAGTGAATAGGCTGGAGTGGACAAAAAGCTGGGTGTGCAGAGCTGGGACAGCTGATCCCAATGGACCAAAGAGCTATTCTATTCCATCTGCAATTATATAGTCAGCCATAAAATCCTGGAAAGAGTTTCCTGAAGTAGCTGTTGCTAGAGACGATAGGCCATGGCGGGAGGTGAAGAGTGCCTTTGCATTACTTGGTGCATTTTATATCTTTTTTTTGTAACTCACTAATTTTTCCTTATCTTGACTCACTAGTTTTCTCACTTTTGCCTTTCCAATTTTCTATGTAAATCAAATTTTGAGACATACATAAGTCTTTCTACTTTCATGATTTTCACTAGATGGTAACACAGAGAAGTTTTAAGTTTCGTTACTTGTAATTATCCTACTTTTGGACTGTTGCCATGCATTTTTTCAGTTGTAATGCTAACCTTAATATACATTTCATGCAAACGAAAGTCTTTGAGAATTGTGTAAATAAAAATGCTGCTGAAAAAGTGCACAATAGCTCATTCCTCTAGTGGACATGTAATTGCTCAGACATTGTGTATTCAAAGTTTGAGCTATGATGTAATACCAAACTGTGTATTCCTCAATACGCTGGCATCTATGCCTTCTACTTATTCAAAATGTTCCCAGGAACAGTGAGATTTAAACTTTTAAACCTAACTGTCATTGTCTCTTAAAAATTGTACATAAAGGTATTAAGAGCAAATAAAATGCTGCAATTTCTACTTCAGTGTGATTTCATTATATTATTCTTACAGAAATAAGCATTTAGTTAGCTTTTGCACTGAAAGACTAAAATATATAAAATGTTGGTAAATCAAGAACATGTAAAACAAGATACAATGATTTAAAAATTCTTACAATAGATACACCTTTTAATTACAGTTTTAAGATGAAAATAATTAAATGAAGAAGGAAGAAGAAAAGTCACTCAATGACACTGACAACCATTCGTTGTACATCAGCTCATACTATGTATATATACTTGCAACCAAGTATAGGAGAAAGGAAAGGTGTGGTCCAAAAGTATCTGAAAATAGGAAGGAGGAAAGAACAAATGAGAAGAGCAACATACTCTGAAAAGCTCATTAAAAAAATCCTCTTTTAAGACTTTGCTGCCAAGGCAGGCTGTGAAGAAGAAAGAGAAACTAAACATGGTGAAGGAACCACATGGCAAATTTCTTGCTACTGTAAAAAGATACCTTATTAGGTGTAATAGCTTTATAAAGAAAGTTTCTTTTCTATAAATCCAATTTTCTACCTGTGTTCCTATTTTTCTGTATAGTGCTTCATGCCAGTGGTAAATGAAATTTTCCTGCAATAGAATAAAAAAACTGACTTCTCATTTTTTTCAAAAAATGTGCTCTCATTTATGAGGCTAAAAATACAGGGAAGAAAATTGATTAATATCTCATTTGTAGTGTCAATTCAATCCATCAACCCTAGTAGATGACTTAAAAATTTGACATTTTTCTAATAAAAACAGCACTATTTATTTCAAAGTGTCTAATAAGACATTGAGTTACTGTTAACAAAAGCAGGCACAAAAGAGTGATGTCTTGAAGAGCACTGTAATAACCCATTACAAATCCCCCAGGTAAGGAAATATCTCTTTGACAGCCTTTAGCTCGAGTCTGTTCGTTTCTAAAAGTACTGTAACGGCAATAACAGCATGGAAAGGAATGATTACTTGATACTAAACAGTTATTTTAAAGACTTGTTAAAACCATCATAGCTGTATTTCACAATTCACTAAAGTTATATTCTTTTAGAAAGGATTTATTTTGCCAGCTGTGACTAATTTTTAATTTGCTGCTTCTTATGTTTGATCTCTCTATATTTTTTTTTGCTTTTTGATACATTATTGGAATACGTTCCCATGGATAAATGTCTCTTGGTTACAGAATGAGCCCATTAACATTTAATAAGAAATTAATAAGATTTACAATGATGTAATCTCTGGCTTCTCTCCGTCTTTTTTCATTTCTGACATTAGAAAGGCAAATAACATTTGTTTACAGACATCACATTCCAGAAAACTGCTAAAGGTTTGGTCAACAGGCTTAAAATCACACATTCCATGGAGAATTTAAAGTGATAATCAAACTATGGCATTTTCCTGATGTTAATATGCTACATCTACTAAACATAGTTTTTATATGTTTAAAAATTGTTTATTCCCAAACTACTATTTCTGAAAAGTAGATAAATAGGTTATTTGTCCACCACATGTCTAAATATATTTGAATTTCTAATAAAAGATCTAAAGGTTTTGTAATTATGATCTGCTGTGTTATTTGGCCATCTCTGATTTAAAAAAATAATATTTCAGAAGTGTTTCTTATAGCCCAAACTGAAACAATATTTATTCTACTGCCATTTCTAAAATATTACCAGTCTTTATTTTGGATATGATTTATTCTTTTTCTTTGAAATTTTCACTCATTTAGTTTTTTATCTATGTTTTTTTTTCTGTCTTTATGCTTTTCTACCTTTCTCTAAAATAACTTCCTTCTTTGACAAATCTCTTTCCAACTCATCTTCTGGTCCTATAATATATTGAAAAATAATTAGCATCTGTTCAGTTTTCATATTCTATATCTCTACTTACATTAATAAGGAGTAAAAATATTGTATAAAATTCGTAACAAGTAAGAGAATTGCCTTACCAGACCTTCAGTAAAGTCTACTGCTGTTGCTTTATGTGGTTTAATCACCTTTTTTTTTTTCTTTACTTACCTGTTACTAGCATCAATCCCTCTTTTTTTTCCCCCTAGCTATTCTAGTATCATATGGTGTTTTAATCAGATGAGAAATGATCATATTTGGAGCTCATATTATCTTTAAAATTTACAAAAGACAGACTAGAAATTATATGATAGATGACAGGGAATGTCTATGTACTTTCTCTCTTTCCAACAGATTTGCTTATCAGCAAATTCTAAGAAATAGTTTAACCCCAGAATTTTGCTTGTGTACTGCCTGCCAGTCTTAACTCCGTGAATGACATGAACAGCAAGCCTATGTATGTTAGGTTTTATTTTCATATTTTTCTTCCTAAATTCTACTTTAAAAACTTTTAGCACTCCTGGGGAAATGCATACCTGACTTTATGTGGCATTTTGGAAACCATTCCCTTTTTAATCAAGTCATTGAACTTACTTTCTTTAGCAAATTAATTCATATCTAAAATAAGAATATTGAACTGAAGAGCTCTTTATTTAATCCACTATTGTATTACACAATGGGGGGCAGCTCATCCTCTTATCTCCTTATTCTTGACACATGAAATCTGAAAGCATGCAATACCTCCAAGATGTAACTGGGGAAGAATAGCAACATTGCCCACTGCTTGTGCTGATTTTACTGGGAGCTTCATATTTCATGTGTAATTTAGAAGTTAGGTAATTCATATTAATGATTGCTATTTTTGTTTATATTTTTATTTTTGCTTTTGTCTGTTGGTGGGTTTTTTTTCCTACTGATCTGCTAGCAGCAATGCTTTTACCCCAATTCTAACTGGCATAAACTATTTCAATTAAGCAATTCCTTACTCTCATTTTTCATTATCCATAAGGGAATTGTAAATGCCACGGGATTTGCATATCAATTACAGGAAGATGTTATATAGGAAAGAGTTATAAATTACCTATTCCTAATAACAATCAAATTATGTTATACAATACATATCACTTTCCCAGCAGACCTTGACATCATCCCAAAAGAATCAGCAAACACTGACAAATTCGCAGTTGTCATGGGAAGATGAAAATGGATAACCTATATTACTACATAAAGTTGTTTTTTTCTTTTCTACTCTTGCAATTATTTTATTCTGCAGGTATAAAACATCATTATGAGCTATTTTAATGCATCATGCCACAAAATTATAATATAGCCTGACACATTTCAAGCCAACAAGCACAGTCAGAATAAAAACTTATTCTGTGTTTTCTTAGTGTAAATAAGAGAGATTCTGAAGCTGCTTGCTATGGTACAGTAATCAAACTTCTTTTGTAATAGTGTAAGTCTTGTGGTGTATTTCTGTAAGATGTGTAGAGCATGCCTCTGGTTTTCCTTAATCCTTTTTCTCTAGTTCTAATCCATCTTTTAGTGGAACTGACAAAAATATTCTTACAGTATTGGAAGATATATCTAGCTGTTGTGGCCCTTTGCCTAGGTTTAAGGTGTTTTTTTTAAAGAAAAACACTGTAGAGCAATAGTTCTCTTACATCTTCTCTTTAAATTGTATGGCTTAAGGTCCTGCCATACAAGGTCCAAAGGCAGTCGAAATGGTCATTGAAGTCAAGTAGCTAAGACATGGTGGGCTCATTAGCCCTCACTGACAGAAAGAAATTCTAGACAGGTGAGAAAGAACAGAAAAAAAGTTACAGAAAGGTCATATTTATTCCTTTCTAGATCAGAACTTCTGTTCTGCTGTTTTGTGCTATATTCAAGAATAGACAAAAAAACCTTTAAAAAGCAATAGTCTGAACAGACCAAGTGACCTCAGCCACTCCTCCTAAGGCTTCCTTTCAAGATCCTTCACCATCTTTGCTGCCCTCCTTTGGTCTCTCCTTAATATCTGTCTTATATTGTGGCACCCAGAACTGCCCCCAGCAGTCGAGGTGAAGCTGCCCCAGCTCAAAGCAGAGCAGGACAATCCCCTCCCTTGTCTGGTAGGCAATGCTGGGCCTGATGTACCTCAGGACAGGGTTGACCCTCCTGGCTGCCAGAGCACTGTTGACTCACATTTATTTAACTTTCTGTCAACCAGAACCCCAAGACTCTTTCCAAAGTGCTGCTTTCCAGCATCTTATTCCCCAGTCTGTACATTCATCCAAGGTTGCTCTGACCCAGGTGCAGAATATGCCCCTTGGCTGAACTTCATATGGTCGCAGATTGCCCTCTATTCGAATTCATCTTTCTGCAGGGAGACTCTCCTGACTGCCTCTGCCTTTGAGGAAATCAACCATTCCTTCCAGTTTCGTATATTGGCAAACTTAGTATTCCTTTAAGTCTTGCATCCAAGCCATTTATGAAGATGCTGAAGAGCACAGGGCCCAGGATGGAGCCCTGTGGAACCCCACTAGCGACAGGTCACCAGTCTGATGTCATCCCATTCCCTGTAACCCTTTGCATTCAACCTGTGAGCCAGTTTCTCACCCATCACATGATGGGTTTACCCAACTGTGTGCTGGATATTTTGTCCAGAAGGATTCTGTGAGAGACAGCATCAAAGGCTTTACTGAAATCCAGAAGTATTACATCAATTGGCTTCCCTTGATGAACAGTGGATTACCTTGTCCTAGAACAAAACCATGTTTGATAAGCAGAAGCCGTGACTGCTACTGTGTTGTTTTTCAGATGTTTTTCTATAATTCCCAGAATAATCTTCTTCATGATTTTATCAGTCACAGAAGAGCCTAGAGTGTTCAAATGAAAATGCAAAGGAAAATATGACAGTCCTTAGGTAAAATTAATTCCTCAAGAGCAAAATGTGTGAAACTATTGTAATTTCTGTTTTGAGGTGGTAATGAACTTTTGGGATAAGGAAGAAGGTTCTATATATCTTGAGTGCATCATGTTATCAGGAAACCAAGGGAACAGTGTCTCAGTGAAACTACCACTGAACGATATGTAACTCACTGGAAAAAAGGTACTAAAGGTGATAGTGTGGAAAAAAACATCGCTGGAAGTATTTTGGGTCCACTAATGCTCTTCATTAGTGTTCCTTGTCAATGACCTGGATTACTGAATTAGGAATGTTGTGTCTGAATATGAAGATGGCACCAATCTGGGAGAAAGACAGGCAAAAACTCTAGCAGTGTTCTGGAAAAGAAAGAAGGTTCAGCCGAGCAAAGATGAATCCTCTTTGGCAGTCATAAAAAAAATTATAGAAAATTGGAAGTAATTAGGCAGCAATTTGCAAAAACCCCATCCAGAAATTTCAGGCTGAATGGAATTGAGCCATATATTGGTGTTGTTGAAAAAGAAATCTCCACCCTCAGATACTTCTCCAAGAGTTCTGCTTGTGCAAGAAGTGATGTGGCTCCTTGCCATACATCAGAGTGTACTAGCAGGCTCCTGCCAACATGACTTTGCCTCCTTGACTTTGACTTCCAGGCTTCTTGTCAGAACCTACCTTGTCACTGGAGGTTGTCTGATCATCACTGTGCTATGCTAGACCTGATTGTCAGCAGTGGACTGGCTCAGCCTCTCTCATTTACGTGCTGTGGGACTGTATTTCTGGTCAATGAGTTATGCCCTGCCTACTTTGCTCTCATATGGCCTATGTGAATAATAAAATTTGATTACATTTATTCAGTGAAGCTATCTGAACACAGTACTTTAAAATACAGTATTAAGAAGTACCCTCTGCATACAGAGTCAGCACAGGATATAACTGGAATATGTGTTGGTAGCTACTACACATCTCACAAAGTATATTCTTATTTATTGCTCCAAAGGGTTAATATGGAGGTTTAGGTATTCAGATTTTGATCATGACATTATGTTATTATACATAATGCTAGATTTCATTGGTGAATTAAGATTATTAACAGCAAAGCACTGGTGTTCAATAAGTAGTGACCAAACTATTAGAGAACAGATTCTCTCTCACCTCAGATAACTCATATTTGGGTACACAGTGATTCCATGATGGACTACATTCATGCAATGGAAATGACAATGCCCTTTAACTCTCCTGTGTTGGAGCATAACTGAAGCATGTGTAGCTAAAAATTAATCTCCAGGGTTGAGCAGACCCTGCAAATATATTAGTGGAGGAAAATTAATGTGCCTGTGCCAAGAATTTCTGTTTTAGCACAGAGGTGACTAGGACAAATTGGCCAACAGTAATTGCTTAGTAAAAGCCTAGAAGAGGGCCAGAAAGGGATGTGCATTCAGGCTCATACAGGGTATGATTCTGGCTCTATAAGCTGTGTCTGTCCTCTGGGAACTGCCTGAATCAGAATTAGCTCAAAGTAAATCCATTGGTATCCTGTGTGAAATCACCTTTGCCTGTGTCAGGAACGTTGGCTTGCCACCATTGTCATATTAGTTTTTACAGTAAATAACCTAATATGGCTGAGGCAGTACTTCTGGGATATCAAGAATATTTTAAAATATACATGTATTTGTTGACACCAAATTGAGTTAGCGGTAAGCAGAAGATGGACTGACTGCTCTTTTAAGTTCCTCTCCAGACTGAATTAAGCTTAAATGATGTACAGGAGTTTTTGCTTAAAAAATAGCTTTTCAGTCTTCCAATCAGAAAATCATACCACAAACTTCAAACCAATTACAACTACAAAATTGCAATGATTACTTTTCACCTTCCAGTAGAGCTTTGTGAGGAATATCCAATGAAACATTATTTATTAGAAAAGGCTGACATGATGGGATAAAAACAGACTTTTGGCCTAGAAGCTTTATTTTTTGCACTTATTTCTTAGTTGAAAAAACTTTGCAAAAGATCTAAAACTCTTAAAATACTTCAAAGCTTATGACAGAAAATTGAATTGCAAATATTGAAATTCTTTTGCCTCAGAGTATTTATTTATTTATTTATTGCAGGACTGATACATGTAGGAAAAAAACCCTGATGTACAAACACCCTAAGTACTCATGAAAGTACAGTCTTACAACTTGCTAAACTTTCTTTCAGACTATGTGCACATAAACACAAATTTTTACTTTTCTCCAGCCCCTACTGAGAAATAAAGCAGCTGATTTTTTCACAAGAACAGAACAATCTGAAATTTTCAGACTGCTGCTGTTGTAAGTTCAGAAAATCTGCTTGTGAAAATGAAAAGCCTTCAGAGAATATGACTTTCTTAAAGTTGTGTTGCCACGATTTCTCAGTCTGTTACCTTTTGGAACATTAAATTTTCAAACTTTTAGAGGGCAACTCTGTTATTTTAGTCTAATTGCTGAAGTTTGAATTGTCTTTACGGAGAATTAATGGGTTTTGTTCCCTTAGTTGCAGACACCATACACATAAGAAGAATACAACAGAGAAAATTGCATCTTCTGCTGTGTCTCTTATAGTTGTGATTGGTTACTTCAATACAGCAATCACACCTATTTATTAGAGAGGATGGCCACAACAAAAAACCACTTTCTTCTTGTATCGTCTGAGGCAAGAGCATTATTTGTTTTCCATGCCTTTCATGCTGTGGTGGGCTGACTCTGGCTAGATACCAGGTACCTGTCAAAGGCACTTTATCTTCATCTTTCCCCTTGGCAAATATATGGGGGAGTGAAAATATAAGGTAAGGCTAGTGAGTTCAAATAAGGACTGGGAGAGATCACTTACACATTGCTGTCAAATTGCTTACCCATTGCTGACAAAGCAGACCTGACATGGAAAAATTAACCGAATTTACTAGTAATCCAACCCAGAGCAGGAAAATAAGAAATCATAAAACAAAATCTTAAAAACACTTTCCCCCACCCCCCCCTCCTTCCCATGCTTTACCTGCTACCCCCCAGTGGTGCAGGAAGACAGCAATGGAGGTTAGGGTCAGTTCACCCCAGGCTGTTTGCACTGCTTCTCAGGAGAGGAGTCCTTCCCCTGCTCCAGTGTGGGGTCCCTCCCATGAGAGACAGTACTTTGTGAACTCCAGTATGAGTCCTTTCTACAAGCTGCCGTTCTGCATGAACTGCTCAGACTTGAGTCCCTTGACATGGGATGCAGTCCTTCAGGCACAGCCTGCTCCAGTGTGATTTCCCCTACAAGGTCACAAGTCCTACCAGCAAACCTGCGCCAGAGTGGGCTCCTCTGCTCACAGGTCTGCAAATCTCTGCCAGCAGCCTACTCTAGCATTTCCCATGAGTTCACAGCCTCCTCACAGTCATTCACCCTGCTCCAGCGTGGAGGAGCTCCATGGGCTGCAGGTGGATCTCTGCACCCTGTGACCTTCCATGGGCTGCAGGGCACAGCTGCCTCACCATGGGCTGCAGGGGAATCTCAGCTCCAACACCTGGAGCACCTCCTGCCCCTCCTTCTGCACTGACCTTGGTGTCTGCGGAGCTGTTCCTCTCGTTCTTACCGCGCTCTTCCCTGGCCACAATTACGTTAGTGCAATCACATTTTCCTCCTTAAATATTACCATGGAAGGATTACTGTCATTTGCTGATGGCCTTGGCCTTGGCCAGCAGGGGTTCTGTCAGACATGGGGAAAGCTTCTGGCAACTTCTCAGAGAAGCCACCCCTGCAAGCCACTACCCTGCTAGCAAAACCTGGCCAAGCAAACCCAGTGCACATGCCAAGGTGATGATTTTTCCTTTTTATTACCTTTTTGTCTATTTTGTTCAATACTTCTGTTATTAACTACATATTTTTAACAATTTTTACATTTTTATATTTTAGTGAGTAAAATTTTTATATTTGATATTCCAGAGGACCCAAGCAAAACCAGAATTTCATTATGATAGGTGTTGAATGACAAAAACAATTGTAACCAGTCTATCCCAAAAATCAGATTAATGAAATGGTTTTATATATAATTATTATTGAATTCAGTACAAATAAGGAGTAATTGGCAACCCATTACGCATGAATCCTAATGACAATGAAAATATTGTCCAGGTTTTACATGAACTTATTAAATTCTGGCATTTGTTTCTTTCAGTCTATTTAAGCTTTCCTCAGATGCAATGTTAACAGAAGCCATAAAACTTTTTCCCCAGAAGTATTTGTTCAATAAGAGTGAATGAATGCACATCAAATCCTGCTGGCTCTGACAATAACCCTTAATGTGAGGTTTCAGTTAATAGTTTCAGATGTACCTGCCATCCAGAATATAAGGAGCCATGTAGTGAAATTGCCATAAATCACTGTGCGGCTGGACTATGTCAGAATTGATCACAATTCAGGGATCTCCCTGGAGAGTTTAAGTGTCACAGTCTGACTAGTAAAAATCACTTTTGTCATGAGGAACTTGAGTTTGTCAAAAAGAAATATCTTGAGAATGTAAATGTGGCATTAAAAAAAAAAATTAAACATTTAGTTGCTAAATTTACTTATCTACACTTATGAAGCATCTTTTGGATATCTGTAACAGAAAAATAAATCAAAATGTGCTCATTTTTTTTTGTAATAGATAGTATAGTTTTAAGTACTATAGCTGAAGCTGTTTTGATGAGAAACTTTGTACATAACCAGATGTTTAATATTAAAATTAAGCCCTGAAACCATTAACCTTCGTTCTTCAACTTATTATAGTGACTTCTTCAAGTAGATCAGATTGCTCAAAGCCCAATAATCCATGCTGTAATACTTCCATAATTAATTCAAAACACTGAAATAAAATTATACATAGGAAAAGACCTTTATTTCAAATCTATAAAGTTGTTATGAATAATAATTTTTATTTCATTAAGGAAGAAAACTTGTTGGCTTTTCTGTATTCATTATCTCTACTTAGATGAAAGTCACACATGCAACAGCTGTGGATATACCTGTGCATAGCTGTTACTGTCATTGATCAACATTTCCATTTTATTTCTTTATCATAATTTTTTATATTATGTTTATGTAGTACTTCATTATGCAGATGTTAAAAGCTATTTACAAAGGAAAAAATGAGAGACTTAAATTTTTAATGTCAATCAACAAGGAGGGAAACTTCAGCTGTGCAAGAATGTTTCACAGCTGGTGTTTAGGATGGAACTGAAACAGCTTAAAGTCACTTTTCTGCATCTACTGATTTAGAAACAAAAATGACTGCATGTGTAGGGCAGTTTTAATATGCATTGCCTTGTATTTATGCCTCAAAGGGTTGTTCAACAAGCCAGAATTTGCAAAGTGCAGCATGTTCCAGCAATTTACCCTGATGGTCAGAGGCTGCCGTCTTCCCTCATGTAACAAGATGTTCAAAAGTTAAAAAATCTTCCAGATCAGGAGGTCTTCAGTCATGCTTTAAGAGCACAGTTTACATTTCCTTTAGTTTAAAGACTATGTCCAAGCGGTACTGAACTTCTGAAACTTTGTAATTATTTATTATACTCAACTGCACTTAATAAACACTATTAAAACTAGGTTATGTTTAGTTTATAAAGCTATCATGGTATATTGTAGGAATACAGATTTTTTTTTTAACATCTTTGACCAAGGAGCCTTCCTTTTTGTCTAAAAATTTGACAAACACAGTGTCAGATATAGGGAAACTCAATGGCACACTGGAACCTGTCATGGCAATACCTATGCTACTGAAGCATGGCATTACTTTATAAATATATTTTAAAATTAAATGTGAAGTTCAGGTCTTCAGCCAGATTTGGTATCTAAGTTTGTAAGACACTGAAATTCATTATATTTAACTCACTGAACCAAATCTCTAGACTAAGTCTTTAGTGGCTTTTCATGCTGCATTTGTTAAATTATAATAAATTGGTCCAGTCTACTTTGATTTTTGTTGCTCTACAAATATTTAGAAAATTTTTAAGTGCTCAGCTAATAGGAGACTAGAAAACTGTACTTCTTATGCTTTAGCTCACTAAGTTTTTATGACCAAACCAAAAGGTCTAAAATTTGAAACTTTGCATCTGTATTCAGTATTTGGATACTAGCTCCAGACACAAGGATTGATTTTTCAACTGATTTAGATCATTTAGTTAAATATATTTATTTAGTTTGGAAAAAAATAAATCAAACAAAAATATTTACTTGCAACTATTTGTTATGTATATTCAAAAAGAAAAGTGCCATCATCAATGAAATATATGATTTCCTTTATGTCCATTGTATTTTGAAGGGTTTTTATTATAAGCTGAAGTACAGCTTTATCATTGACTTTATCGTTATGACTTTGTTCCATTTAGAGTTGTTTTGTATATGAAACTGAAATTTTCAAGGAAACTGGAATATTTTATCCTATCCTAAATAAGATTTTAAAATATAAGAAAAGTGCCCATTTAATTGGACTATCACTTGTTTTTTTTCTCAGCCAAAGTGTAATAAATTTCCTAAGTCTTCTGTTACTCTGTTTTTTGACAGGTTTTTCTGGTGAGTTGTGTGAAGCAAATGTTGCTGCCTGCCTCTCACAACCATGTGGAGCCTCCAGCATCTGTAAAGACATTGTGGGTGGCTATCTTTGTTTCTGTGCACCTGGCTTTATAGGTGAGTTTGTAGAAGTGTTGTTTAACATGTTTCAATCAGTTCTAAACCAGAGAAAATAAGTTTGTTCAAAAGTAACAATAGATAATTTAGCAGTGTGCCTCTGATTAAGGCAGAAACAACTTTTGTTTCCTGGCACACAAAAGTACTTGGCTGAGTAAGAGTATTCAGCTGTAAAAATTACTGACTACAAGGGACTATTTCCACTCCAATTACTCTTTGTACTAATTTAGACATGGTGTCTGTCTTACACTGTTGTGATCTGAACTCCCAGCCATATGCAAGTTGGCCTTAATTTATCTCCTTTGTACTCTCTGTAATAATAAGGCTGCAGTAACAAGGGTCTCAACTGCCAAAAATACATCCAAGATCCTGGGCAGGTTTAACTACTCATGTTTGCATCTATCCTGCAGGCCACTGTCATTAGACTGACTAGATTAAAATTAGGTTGGCTATGTCAGAATACTGACATGGTACTTTCAGATGACAGTGTAAAACAAAAATCTTCCTACATACATATACAGGTATTTTTTTATCAACTATATGGTGAAATAATCAAAGGCAGTAGGAATTCTCTGAGTGGCAGATCAGCTGTGCTTCCCAGATCCAGCCTGTCCAACTTCAGGGACTTCGACAGGGCTCCAAATGCAGAAATAAGATGACACTAAAATCTCCCTCGTCAAAGTGGACACAGACAACCAGAGGAATTGAGATCTTGAGAAGACTGCATATCTCTTAACTTGCTGTTCTACATCCTTACATAGGCAATGATCTAGATGAAATAACCTGTAATTCAAGAACTGTAGTATTTTACAGTATTTTAGTTTCTTTAATGCTTTCTGCATATAAATTTAATGCAATTAAATTATTTCTCCTGTTTTTATGGTTGGTTTATTTTATTATTATTATAAAAATATAATGTAAAATTGTATGATGCTACTTGTCATAATCCTTGGTCAGATCTTTATTGAAAATTTTGTTTAAATTCTTACATCTACATAGCAGTGGATGAGTATTTTTATTTTTTTTTCTGTGGTCAATAAAACCCTCAAAATCCCTCAGAAGCAATCAAGAGCTTTATCTATCTTGAAGCATTAGTAATAATGAATTTGATACCAGAAAAAATATTAGATACATCATTCACAACTAGAAATCAGCATCAATATTTTTTCCTCTGCATTTTTACAAATACATGCCAATATCTAACTTTACAAGATGTAAAAATATGTCCATAATTAAAACATTTCCCAGTATTTCCCATGGAGATCTTTAAAACAAACCCATAAATTAATAAATTAATGAAAAAATAACATGATAGAGAAAGATTGTATTATTTTCATTTTTTTCCTCGGAAACCATATTTACACTTGTGATGTTTTAGGAAAACTCAAGACTTTCTTGCTCTTAAAATATGAAAGTATGCAAGTTTTTGAGTACATTTGTAAAGGACTTTATAAAGTCTTTGTTGAACATTATATTCTGCTTTTTCCTTTAATCAACAAGAAATGAATTCCCTGGAGAAAATTTATGGCTCATTGGTAAAAGGTCCCTCTACCTAAGCTCAGTTATTTCATTTTGTTGTTGCTGCCTGCACCGGTGATTCACCAGTGATGTGTTCCTAATGAAATGAATCCTTCACTTGTTTCCAGGTCATCACTGTGAGATTGAAGTGGATGAATGTCTCAGTGACCCTTGTCACAATGGAGCTACTTGTGTGGATCACCTGAATGCCTTCAGTTGCATCTGTCAGGATGGATTTGAAGGTATAAAACAATCCACAGAATTATAACTTTGTAAACCTACTTAGAGTTTTAGACCTTTCTTTTTCTTCAAAATATCAGATGAGATGCATTTATTCATATATGTGTGTCATCCGAAGTCATAAACACCTCAGTTACAGGAAGAGTATCTTGACTAAATCACCGATTTTGTTTTCATGATAGCATGGAACTAGGTGTTTTCTCCTAACTGATATCTTGGCTGTTGAAAATGTATCTGTGGTGTTCACTGAAATTCTGCAAATAGAAGATACTGTTTTCTGCAAAGTTTTAAATATTTTGAAGCTTTAATATCCTCAAATTGAGAAAAAGAATCCAACTGTGTGGTAAAGGTTTTGGTTTTGGCATATTTGTACAATTTATATGAAAAATTTAAATGCTTTGATGAGTGGATGTATTAATAGCTGCAGCTATGCTTTCAGCTTAGATCAGGAATTTAAAGTGTATCCATTTTCTTTCTAAAGCACCATTTTTTAAACATCATGGATATTTAATCATTAAAATACAAATTAATCTATAATTCAAATGTCCCAGTGCAAAATAGTACATTTCTACCACTCATACATTCACAAAAATTATTGCTTGCATTTTTATTTCTTTAAATGCTTTTAACTTCCCAAATCATGCAATTGATGCAATTTTTCATTTATTCTTCAAATGATAAAGAATTTGGCTCACTGAAAAATATTAGCAGTAAAGTATTTTTATACTTTGAGTAGTTATGTGGGTTTTTTATAGTCTAGATTGGAATAAATTTTCTTCTTTTCTATAACAGATTTCTTTTTCACAGTTTTTTGGGAGTACATCTTCTGCCTTATCATGAACATAAAAAATATTTCCTCTCACCACTGCAGTGCCGTCTATTATACTTAATGTGATTTGGTTTCTGCTCTTCTATATTGATATAATAAAGAAATTGTCTGCTTTAAGCCTTAGTAAACTATTTGAAGAGTGCACTTTTAATATTTTTGAAACATTAGTGAACAGCTTAAACATTCAGAAGATGAACATCTGTCACAAACACCCAGATTTGAATATAAAAGGGTGTCAAATAGATTCTGATATGTGAGTTATATTCAGTAAAAATAAATGTTGTTCTTTAACTAAAGGTGCTGTGGAATAACTTCTTTTCCCGTTCCTTGATTCTATATTCATAGGTACAACTTGTGAAGCAAATATAAATGAATGTCAGTGTTCTCCCTGTCTTCATAATGCATCATGTGCAGACCTTATTGGTGGCTATAAATGCATCTGTCTACCTGGTTTTACTGGTGAGTTGTTTCTGTAGTAAACCTTGTTTTCGACAGCCAGGTAGTCCACAAAGCATCCATTGAGATGTTATTGACTAATTTGCTTGTGTTTTATTGTCATTTCTCTTTACCTGCCCTGGTCTAATGTTTAATTTGCATTCCAACAAGCTGGAACACTGACTGTATCTGTAAACTACATAGCACAAGATAAATTAGTCTGCATTTAAAAAGGCCTTCAAAGTTTACACACATAAGTTTACACACTAGTTACCATTTAGCAGCTCAGAAATAAGTTGGTATGTGTTTGTGTTTATAAGAACAAAATGGATGCTGATATTAGTAGTGGGGCTGTTTATTTGGCTGATGTATGTTAGCTTATCTTCAGAAGTTGCTTGAGATTTTTTTGGTGCAAATGAATTAGAAATTGGCACCTGATTTTTTAGTGAGTGTTCAAAACTTTCATCTTTTCAAAGGTGCAAGATGTGAAACAGATATAGATGAGTGTGCTTCATTTCCCTGCAAGAATGGAGCCACCTGCATTGACCGGCCTGGTAATTATTTCTGCCAATGTGTGGCTCCGTTTAAAGGTAATGAAAACCAAGGGAGAGGGGAAAGCAAACATAATTAACTTTAGAAGGCATTTCTTTCACTTGTCTAAGTGCATTTCAATCTTCCTACACCATTAATAGTCCTTCACTTTCTCAAACAAAGCTTTCAAAGTGACCGGCCATATATGCCTTCAGCTGCAAATAAGGTGAAAGGAACATTGTTTATACATCTGCTAGGTGGGTTTCTTCATTAAACAAAATTGATACTTTAAAATCAGTTTGTTAACAGAATTAAATTGCTTTCATAGGAGGTATATACCCATTAAGCTGACATCACATATACTGGTTGATTTTTTACACAGTTTTCTCTCTAATTTTGTTGGCATTCTCTATTGGCATTTTATCACTTTTAGAAAATAATTTACAGCTATCTTGGAATCTACAAACTGTGATTATTTCTCTTGATGCTTTTAAAAGAATTACACTTAAATTCTTTTTCACAGAAATTTTGGGGTTAAATTTTAAACACTTACTGCTAAAATAATTTAAAGTAACAAATTGTGTGGTGTTGAGCAAATCTAGTTCAAGTGATAGTCTCAATTAAAAGCACCTATTGATTTATAAATTAAATATAACCACATTTTTCCTCCAGCAGTTCAATATAATGATACTGACTTAGGATTCCAGAACAATCATTAAAAGGCAATTTTCCTAGTATGTTGAGACAGCAGGACTTTTCCCCTTTAGGGAAGATGGTTGAATAAAATTCATTATTAATGAGCTCATGAACAAACACTCGTGTTTGTTCTTATTGTCTTAATTAATGGTCAAAATTTAGTTTGTCATTTTTGTTAGTTTTAATTTATGTTCTGCTGAATAAAATCCAGTATAATAACAAGTAAATGACTACTGCAATATCAGAATTGTCTCTGTGCAGGAAGATGTAAAATAATTTTCAGGACATGGTTAGAAATACCTAGGTATTAGGTATTTATGTTATGATTTATGTTATTTATATTATCGTTAGAAATGTCCTCTTGTGTATGTTTTACAAAAGGAACCAGATTTACAGCAGGCTTTGATAGTCATTTACATATTTAAGTAAGTAATTAAAAATCCAGAAAGTCAACCTTTCTGTAGTCATCCTTCAAGAGACTAGCAGCATCTCATACACTCAGTGGAAAAGGTAAGCCCTGCTGGCAAGACTCATAAAATGTAACAGAGATCCTCTGAGCCCATTATAGGAGGAAGTAGTTAATGGCCTGCTGTGCCACTGAGACACTCACAAGTCTATGAGGCCAGATGGGATCCACCTGAGGGTGCTGAGGAACTGCCAGAAGAGCTCATCAAGACAGACTCCATCATTTGTCACCAGTTCTGGCTAAATGGGAAGGTCGCAGATGACTGGAGGCTGACCAGTGTGACTCCCATTCTCAGGATTGGTTGGAAGGAGGATTCAGGGAATTACAGGCTTGTCAGCCTGGCCTCAGCATCTGGCAAGGGTATGGAACAGATTATCTTGAGTGTGATCACATGACATATACAGGACAACTAGGGGTTCAGGCCCAGACATGTGGGTTTAGGATAGACAGGTCCTGCTTGACTAACCTGATCTCCTTTTATGACGAAGTGACCCACCTGGTGGATGACGGGAAGGCTGTGCATGTTGTCTACCTGTACTTTATCAAAGCCTTTGATACTGTCTCCAAGAGCATATTCCTGGAGAAGCTGGAAATCCATGGCTAAAACAGGTGCATTCTTCACTGGGTTAAGAACTGGCTGTATGGCCAGGCTCAGAGCATGATGGTGGATGGAGTCACCTCCATGCGATGGCTGGTCACTAGTGGGATTCCCCAGGGCTCAATATTGGGTCCAGTCCTGTTTAATATCTTTGTCAATGATCTGCGTGAAGGGCCGAAGTGTACCCTCAATCAGTTTGCAGGTGACACCAAGTTGGGTGGGATTGTTGATCTGTTGGAAGCTAGGAAGGCTCTGCAGAGGGATCAGGACAGGCTGATTCAGCAGGCCAAGGTCAGTGGTATGATGTCAATAAGACAAAGTGAAAGATCCTACACTTCAGTCTAAGCAACCCTATTCATCTCTACGGGCTGCGGGCAGAGTGGCTGGAAAGCTGCCCAGCAGAAAAGAGACTGGGGGTGACAGAGTTTGAACATGAGCCAGTGTGTGCCCCGGTGGCCAAGAAGGCAAATGGCATCCTGGCCTGTA
>VXBQ01009835.1:1235609-1435354 GCA_013400175.1 Phainopepla nitens | reverse complement strand
GCAGGACCAGGACAGGGTTTGTCCCTCTTTATTGATGCTGGTGAGGCCATACCTCAAATCCTGTGCGCAGTTCTGCGCCCCTCACCACAAGAAAGGTGTTGAGGGGCTGGAGTGTGTGCAGATGAAGGCAACAGAGGAAATGAAGGTTCTGGAGTGTAAGTCATATCAGGCGTGGCTAACCCCTAAGCTGGGGTTGCTTAGCTTGTAGAGGAGGAGGCTCAGGGGTGACCTTATCGCTCTCTGCAACTTCTTGAAAGGAGGTTGTACCGAGGTGGGGGTTTGTTGCTGTAGAGTCAGGAACAGCTGGTACAGTGGCAGTAATTGATTCCAATACATCAGAAGGGAAGAAGNAGGAAAAAATGTTTAATGAAAAAAAACTCATTCTTTTATAGATGAGTTCGTTAGCTAGATATTCGTATTGGTGGCCCCCCTCAGCCCATTGGTGCAAGAAGGACAACAACTTCTTGAAAAACATCTTAATACAAATATCACGTAGCTCACGCATACATATTCACAAACACAAGGTGCAAGATATTGTTTTTAATTCTTTCTCTGCACTCTCCCACAACCTTACCAGGATAGCCTGTGAAAGTTGTGAGCTTCTCTCTATGACCAGGCTATCAGCAGCCACAGGGGTTGCCTTCTTCTCCAAGCAGGCAGCAACAGGACCAGAGGCAATGGCCTCAAGCTGAACCAGGGAAGGTTCAGGTTTCATACCTGGAAGAATTTCTTCACTGGAATAGGCTGTCCAGGAAAGTAGCAGCATTGCCATCACAAGAGGTGTTCAAAAAAAGACTAGACATGGCACTTGGTGCTGTGGCTTAATTGGCAAGGTGGTGATTGGTCAGGGGTTGGACTGACCTTGGTCCAACCTAAATGATTCTATGATTCCATTTTATGGTAATATTTTTGGTACAAGATGTCTGAGACTGTCTACTTCTTTACAGCTTTATTCAACACCTTCCAAGATCAAATTCTTATACTGATTTTGCCTAGATTTATATGGGTATAAATAAAAGTAGATTTAGTTTAATATGAAAATGCTACCTCTGTCTCACACCATCTGTTTATTTAGTGTTAAACTGCTGTAAGTGCAGCCTTTAACAGATTCACAGTAAGCCAGCATAATGGTTAGTCAAACTATGTTTTCTAATTGTGTGGATATATTCAGGGTATTTTAATGAACAGCTTTGTTTTCACTAATTACAGATTACAGAATTACTTAGCTAAGTACATACATGATGTTAATGGCAAAAATTATGTAGGAACACCAATGGAAGTGTTTTGAGTATTTTCACAGATTTTTTTTCTTATATTCTCAGTGGAAAACAATAAATGCAATATTATGAATGCTGTCATTTACCTGGAAAGCAATCTGAAGATGTATTTCCTTAGTATACTGCAATGATTTGATTGTTCCATCACAGAAATCTGACTTGAAGAGCATGCACTATTACTAGGAACATATATCGGGAACATGTACCAGTTAATCAGGAGATGTACAGCAGACCTCTACTATATAGAATGTGGAAATAAGGAATTCAGAGCATGATTTGGTCCTTCAGGTGCATTCATATAAATGATAGCTTGTCAGATTAAGCTCGAAATTGATTCTACACATAGAAACTGGCTTAGATACATTTATCTTGCTTTTGTTTTTATTTCCTTGACTATTTTTATTTGTTTATTTTGACAAGGAGACTAAGGAAGATTGTGACCAGAAAGTTTTGATTTTTCCTTTTTTCTTCCCCTTCATTTCCTCATGTTTTTTAAAAAGGAAAAGCAAATTTTTGCATTCTTCACATTTCAAGTCTTCTGAGTAGGATAGCTGCTATTCATTTTTATGTGTGGCAAACTTTATAATACCCTGGATGGGTATTTTTATACTTTAAAAACTTTTATACTAGCTGTATATAAATATGAAAAGTCATCAGAAATTTAATTAAAATATTACTGTGTGCTCATAGTTTCTTGCATTTTTCTTGAGGAGAGCAGTAGATTTCTTTGTTTGGTTTTTTTAAAGCACAGATTTGTCTCCTTGGAAAAAATGTTTTAACTCATTCTATCAGCTTGTATACAATAATGGAAGACATCAAATGCTTTTAAGAAAAATGACACTTGGGCAGTGATATATATCTAGATTTTTCTTCAAATGTCTCTAGTCTAGGTTGTGAAAATAAACTCTATAAGTCTGAAATGTGAATGAGGTTTTACTTCTCCTGTGGGCACCAACTTTTTTTAGAAAATCCAATTTTCATAAAGTGGATAGAGAGCACTGGAGAATTATATCTTCTGATGCTGTTGGTGTAACCCTAACAAAACTATCGCATGTTCCCCTGAGATTTCCTCCCATGTAATGTAGATCATGGTCTTTTTATAAATTCTAATATGTTGTTGGAATTTTCGCCACTGAAATTACTACCTTTGACTTCCCAAATGTTCAGACTAAGAGCTGGAAGGTACTAGGAGTCCACCTATGCATAATTCAAGAGAAAACTGAATGAACCTACAAGACTTTCAGATATGAAATAACATCCTTGTAAACATCTAATAATGTTTTAATTACTAAATATGATAGCTGAAGTATTTTCATCCTATTTCAGCCAAGTTTCTTGTCCTTGTGGAGTTGAAAATTGGTTTTCTGTTTTCCAAAATTATTGAGCTTTACCTGTAGTGCGGATATTGTACGAAATAATGAACTTCGAAGTCCTTGTACTTTTATATCATAATTCTTTTGACCTTGATTTGGAGAAGCTCAAGATTTGATTAACAGAAGAAAATCTATATCATATTATGTTATTAATCTGGTTAGAGAAAGAGATTCCTGTGTAAAACCACAGAAATCCTAGAAGTTACTGAGCCCCACTGAGCCTGTGCTGTGACTAAGGTTAAACAGAGAAAAAATATAGCATCTAGGTCTGTATAATATGCTTCTGCCATTTATAATAATTATCTATTCCGGAAGTACTGTGTTTGTGAACATGTTCTAATTAATCAAACATGACAATCCACTTATAAAAGTCCAGTTCTCCATTTCCCTTGGCTTTCAGCATTGTTCTGCCACCAACCTGTATAGTACAAGTCATTATCACACCTCATGCTTCAAAGCTGAAATGACTGTGCTGCCACTTACATATACTGGAGTGTGATGTTCTTTACATATAGGATTAACCTCAACATGTCTGGTACAGTTGCTTCTGCTTGGTTGTAATATATTAGTGCCTGCAAATATGCATTTTAGAAATGTCTCCACTTCCACCTCTTCTCTATTATAACTGAGGTACGACGGTGATAGCCATGTATATTGGATATTTTATGCCAGTGGATATTCTGTAGTTCTTCAGAAACAGGGAAGAGAGGAGCTATTGCATTCCCTGCTGACAAAGCAACTGGAACTGGGAGAAGGAAGGAATATGAACCTGATTTAGAAGCAAGACAAATAAAATATTTTAATATTCTTAAAATAATTAAGAATATAACCTGGGAAGTTATTATAGTAACTTTTCTATTATTATATTGTTTCTAAAATTGAAACCTTTGTATAACAGAATCACAGTTATTACAGAATTGATGTTAAGTCCTTGGGTAGAGAGCAGAAGGAGCGAGAAACGTATGGCGAGGCTGTATCTCATTTAGAGGTCCGAACAACTTCACAGAAGGTAGCATGAAAGCTCCCACAGCTCTATCAGAAAATACTGATTTGTCCCATAAAAAATTAAAACGTATTCAAAAGCACTGCAATTAGCAAAGGTTATAGCTTTGTCTATATTTATATCCACACTGTTTTTATTGGTGGTTTTAGTGTTTTGTAAGAACATTGATATTCATCATATTCAAGTATTCTTTTAGCAGTTGAGTTTATAGTAATTTATGGAACCTTACTCTTCAGAGCTTTGAAATGCCAGAATTTTTAAAGTCACATCAATGAAGTTACTCACAACTATTAGACAGCAGCCCTTGCTGAGAATTTAGCAGAGTGAGTTTGTCCCTATGTCAGGCAAGTTGCTTTTCAGCATTCTTAATGTGCAAAAGGTGAATGATCTCACTACAGTTTCTAGACCAGCTCATTTTTACAGAAGATAAAGTAAGATTTAAAAGGTTGCTTTTTTCTTCTTTGGTATTATTGATGACTAAGAAGAGATCTTGCACTCCCACACCAGAAATACAATTTTTCCTCATTTTCTACGCTTGTATTTAAGGCAAATATGGAACTAGCTAACAACATTTCTGTGATACAGGGACTGAGCCAGTAATCTGCTGTTCCCAAAGAAAGCTCAGGAAGGAAGAAAGCATTAAAATTCTAGTGTCAATTAGAGACTATATATTGGATATGTGATAGTCCTATGAGAGTTGGCACAATTTTTATTCCCTAAAAAAAAGGAGAAAAACCACCATTTGTTTAGTAACTTGTTTTTAATAAATGGGAAAAGATTTTTATCATTTGATCCAAATTATTTACATGACTAATTTCAAAAAATGTACTGTATGTATTTTGTCTAGGTGTTGCTAATAGGTATGACCTTTTAAATCAAATATATGCAATCATAGAGGAAAATTGAAATTCAGTTCTGAGGAAATGTCTACTTATTACTTACAGCCTTAATGACACATGTCTCCAAATGTGTTCCAATTAAGATCAAAGCTAAAATTGTAATTGACCATCAAACGTTGCAAAAGAAAGTAAACTAGTAAGAAAGGCAACTCAGCAATAAAAAAAAATGCTTAAGTCTATCAAAAAACCAGAGTGATAATGGAGATTTCATCACAGGACACTATTATGGGAACAGCTAATTACAAAACAGATAATAAGTAAGAAATGTAAGTGCTCACAAAAGCAAAAAGCTAGAGCAGAGATAATGGAGCAATTACTTTTCCACTGCTCACCGGCCAAACCTCAGTCTTTCCTGTGCCAAACCCCATCCATGCAAACAGGCAGGTTTGCAAGACCTCTGTCTCTTTGTAGCATAGCTCTGTGTTAGACCATAAACCACTGTATTTTGTTCAACATCAGGTTTTATCTTGTTTTACCTCGCTCTTGACACTGAAGAGCCAAATAAAATTTTATTTAGGGGAAAAATGAAATTGATGCATAGATATGGCAGTCAGTATCACATAGGAGCTTTTTGAGGGAAGAGAAGCAGAGTGGGCATATTTGGGTTATATTACCTAGAAAACATTCATTGCCCCTGAACTATAAAAAATATGTAATGCCTAAATGGAAATCAGTATGAGCTGGGACTTGCTGTTGGCTCATATATGAAGTCACCGCAGGACTTTGGAATTTTTTTCTGATATTTCTATTGGGTTATGTGTTGTTTCTAAAAGCTGCCATCTAGATGAATACTCTTAGCTGCTTCTGTCTCCAAAATGAAACAATTCAGAGAGAAAGCCTTTTTCCTAGCCATTTCTGATGTCTGTTTAGGTGCTTTTGGGTATGTTAAATATCCACAAGGGTCTGGCAAATATGCCCAAGGTCTGTAGGAGAGCTGTGGTCTTTCAGAACACCACTGAGAACACAAAGGCATCTCTAAAAGCCATGTTTGCTTAACTGTGTCCATACAGATTCAGGGAGGTAAGTGCTGCAGTTTCAACTCTGCTTTTAGTTTGCACCTTGGGGCACATCTTGATCCACAAGAAAAATTCTCTAAGCCTTTACAGTCATGAGTAATCTGGGAATATTTAATGCATAAATCCAGTCACCTACAGCTGATGAGGGGATTGAATTTCATCAGTCATTCTGTGAGAATGGTGTACAAGATCCTCTATTCAGGAAGCAGATTTAAGTTATTAAGATGATACAAGTTCTATTCATCGCAAATGGAAATCTGGCCCTTAGTTTACCAGAAAGTATGTGAAAACCACGATTTTTAAAGACTTAAAACATGGTTACCTTTTCTAGGTCTGCCCTGTAAATTATGAACACATTACTGCCGTTCAAAATAAAGTTTGCCAAATTTCAAAAGGTTTTCTTTGACTACTGATGAAAATGTTTTTAGCTTTTATTTTTCTACATAGTGAGCCTATTTATGGCATAGGGTCATCTGCCAATACAAAAATTAAAAGTAATAAAATTATAATCTTGGTATCAAATGATCTAAATAATATCTAATCATTCAAAGTTTAAGAAAATAAGAGTGTGATTTTGGAACTCAGAAGGGTTTGACCACCGGAACTAAAGGTAGTCATTACTGCAGCTCACACTGACACCCACAAGTCCTAGGCCATAGGGAAAACCTAAATTTGATACAAAGTTTCTGTAAGTTTTCCAAACATACTTTGATTTCAGTTGAATGCTGATGCAGATAAAATAAAGAATGAATAGAAAAGCATTCCCATATATTACACTACGAAATAAATTTTTGTTAATTGTTTTCTTAAGTGGAATTCTTCTTTTGGTTTCTGAGAAATAGTGAAGCATGTTTTTATGTGAAATATGAAATTCACAGATGTGGATACAGATATATCTTCCTTGTTTATTCATTATGAACTTGTGTATTTTGAAGGAAAAAAATGCACCTAAATAATATATTCAACTTCTGCTTTTTCTATTTTTACAGAAATTTATACAGGTATGGAGCAATAATATATACATCTCTGTGTGATCTTCATTTTAAAGTTTGTGATTGGGTCTTTCTCATACTCTATATCAGCACTGTTGCATGATCTGTATTATCAAATATAATTAAGGAAATGTATTCTTACTTGAAAAGGGCTAAGTATTGTTTTTTAACTATCCTTCCTTTTAAAAAACCAAGTATATCCTTTTCAATAATTATGGATTTCAGAGAAAATAGTTTCCACTGCTTGTACACAGAATTTCAAAGCAATTCCTTTAATGGAAAGTAGAATTTGGATTCCAAAGAAAAGAATGGATTTGCTATATATTTCAAGTGCAAGAAAACACTTATTATGTTTTTAAACAATTATTATAATACTCAGCTTAATTTCAAGTAATATGAAAATATGCATGCTGCAGTTATTTTTCTATTTCCTACTCACTTCCTCGGTATTTCTGGTTTTTGTTGTTGTTTTATATATATTTTTTTTTTACTTTTACTAGTTTTTAATCATCTCAGTTGTGGAGATATTTTCTTTTCTTGTGTCCTATAGCAGATCAAGATAAGCAGGCAGTTTTTAAAAGTTTTGAACCTTTAATAGAGACAATTTTATCTTTAGTATTAAGACTTTTAATATTTACAGTTGCAAGGAACTCAGATTTTAGGTATCTAACTTCTTGCTCGTTAGTGTTCCTGGGACTTTATGGTAAGTCTATGAAAGCTTTGGGAGTAAGAGCTACTGAGCTGTATAAAGCTGATGGAAACAAAACCACGTATTTCTCTGAACTGATCAAATAACTTTTGAATTAAAATTGTCGTATCCTCTCATTTCAAAAGGTTAATCTTGGGAAAAACAGTAAATTGCATATAGATTGGGGGCAGGGATGGGGGGGTGGGGAGGCATATCTTTAGATATCTTTATAGTGCCTTTGTACACTGGTTTTTCTAACATAACTAAATATATTTTTATTTTTATTGCAAAGAATTTAGTTTACCTAATTTATCTTGGAAAAAAGTAGTGATTCATTTCAATGTTAGAAGTGTCCTTCAGCTCTGTTGTTAAAAGGTAAGTTAAAAAAGACTGGAACAATGCTGTTGCAGGGATGGTATGATCACAAAATCAGTGCTGGTCCTGCTACCTGCTTGCTAGTTCTTGAAAGTTTCTTGGGCTCATGAAAGTGTATTAAACACCATCACCAC
This sequence comes from Phainopepla nitens, assembly GCA_013400175.1. NCBI lineage: Eukaryota > Metazoa > Chordata > Aves > Passeriformes > Bombycillidae > Phainopepla > Phainopepla nitens. Next base: position 1,427,597 of record VXBQ01009835.1, on the reverse strand, counting down.
ACTACTTGTTACAATTTAGGAAACTGCTGTCCAAATGACACACTTGTTTTTCTGGTAGATATTTTATTTTCACTATATTTTCATAATTGTGCCATCAGTCTGAAATGAGATGCATTTTGCAGGCCATACTTTACAGCAAAATGCTGAATTTGAAAACTGTTGTCAGATTTAATTCCTTAAAATGTTAGTAGCAAATGTTTTATTTATTAGATTATTTTCCAAAAGAAGAGCAATGTTGAAGAGATGTCACTTCTGATTATAGGAGACTTGGGTACTACACATCAGAAAATTTCACGTACAGATTTATGCTGAGCAAATAAAACAAATATCAATGGTTTCAAATACAGAAATAGAAATTTATATCAGAATTTTATTATATAGATTAAAAATTATAAATTCAAAAATGATAAATTTATACTAAATATTATATATTTATATTACATAATTTTATATAAATTAGGCTTTTGACTTTTAGTAATAGCCTTTAAAGGACAGTCTTTTTCAGCAAAATAAAATCTATTTTCAGTGTTTATTTATGGTATTTAGAAATGCTACCCTAGAAATATTGAAATATTATAAGTAAATATAGTAAAAAGGAAACTCATTAATATCAGGAGAATGAAATTTCTAAATATGCAATATGCTTCTCACTTCTAACCAAAAAAAAGAGTATTTTCCAAATAAATTATTCATTCTTTGATATATAATATGCTAATAGACAAGCATACTATATGCTATTAGTATTATATGTTAATAAAGGCATATAATACTTAATATACTAAATTGTGCGACTGTAATAGAAGTTGTCCATCAGCTGACTGTTTAATTCAATCATTTGTGCATATACTTTTGAGATTGGTTCAGGTTTATTCTAATAGAGAGGCCTTCAGTTAGCCATTAAAGGTAATCTATTATTGCAATCAATAAAATATAGCCAATAATTAAACAAGCAAAAATGTTAAATCTGTCAAAAGGAAATAAGCACAGTTGTAAAGATGAGCTGAACTTCTTAATTAATTAATGAATTTCTGTGATGGATTCTTTCATATTTAATCTGTTAGACCTTCTCTTTTTTTGTCATTTAACTGTTTATTGAACATTATGTTTTTACTCTGAATTTAAAAATTCTTATGTACCAGTGAGAGGAGACAGTTTATAAACTGTTTTCCTGGCAGAGCATTCCTTTCTGTCAACAATCACAGACCTGCTGTTTCGGAAACTTTTCAGATCAAGGGAGAAGTTTCATGTTTAGCACAAAATAGATATATTGAAATCAATGAGCTACAATCAATGAATAAAACATTTGTACAAAAATATTTGTACAGAATTTCTTTAACAAATATTTAGAAGAGAGAGAAAAAGCTGAAAACATAAAAACTGTTTTATTATTAAGCTATTTTTATAATAAAAAATTCAACCTATAACCTGTTTGCTGTTTGATTTGCCTTGATCATACATCTTTTTTATATTTTTGTAAAAAAGTGCTGATATGAGAGCAACAGCAGCAAGTGAACTTGTTTTGCAAGTGTGCAACCACCACTGCCTACTACTATTCAACCTACTCCTATCCAGCCTACTCCTATCTGACCTTAATCTTAGTGTGAATAGGCATTTTTTTAAAAAAAAAATTCTACATTAACTCATCCAATTTTATTTTCTTGTTTTCTTGCTTCTTGTATTGATTAGCATTAATAATGAATTACTTAACAAAGATGTATTAAGATAATATCAACAGTTGTGATTCTCTGAGAAAGAGAATAGTCTTTTTACCATTAATTCTCAACACTGCTAGATAAAAATTAATTGATTCAGGGAAAAGGACTGAGTGGGATGGACAGGATCTTCTTTCTTTTATTATCTTTTTGTTTTACCAGTCTTCTATTTAGAATAGGAACAAAACCTTTGCCATTTCTGACAGTAGCAGAAGAAAAGATTTTTCATGCAATGATATGCATGAAAGCTGTGTGGGAGGAAAAAGACATTGACTATCTAATGAAAGTGTGCTGAATATTGTTTGAAATAAGGCACTAAAAATATAATATTAATAGCAACTAAGATTATTCTATGTGGTTTAGCCTCATTTTGTAAACTACTTTATGGCCATATTTTATCATTCTTTATAAAGGTCAAGTTAGTTTAATTTTCTTTCTTTGTGCTATTTCACTTTATTATAATTAGAATGAAAGAAGTAATTTGTTTTCGCTGATTCCTTAAAGAGGGGAAAATTTTTTCAGGAAATAATTTTGGTGTAATTTCACTGTAATTCATACCCTTCTGGGGAGCTACCTTGAGCAAGATTCATGTTCCTGTTTGCAGAACATCATGGGAGGAAGGTGTGTGAGCTATCACCGTGCATCCTGGTTTAGTTTCCATGCTGCCAGGGGAAGCACCTGATGAATAAGAATAGGCTACACAGGATCAGGGATAACAAAATGAAAGATGAAGTTTTTCTTAGGCTCCCTGAAGGGAGAAAGCCTGATATTCTCAGCAGCAGGATGGGAGGAGAAGATCAAGGTAGGTAGAGATACACTCAGGCATGGGGAGAAAGAGACTCTACAACTGTGAAGGCTGGAAGAGGATTCCTTGTGATGACTTGGATGAGAGGTTTTATCTGGAAGGGCAAGTAAACTGTCTGCATCTGACACATACACTTTCACCTCTACCACTAAACTAAACTAAACCAATAGTTGACATCAGATAAGACACTTCTCTGAGGGAGAGTGGTACCAGGTGACCAGACCTGATCTCTGAGGAGGTTTTTTTGCATATCAGAGATGTCAGTGTGGGAAAAAGATCACCAGAGTTTGGCTGATTACCAGAGCTTGCTTACTGTTGCTGCTTGTCCGTGACAGCACCAATGACAATGCCAACAGAGCATATCAAAGGTGACTAGGGGACTCCAACAGCAGGAGCAAAAACTGTGGGGGCACAGATAAAGTTTTCACAGCACTGCTGGTAGGAAGATAAGCTTCCTGGGGGTAAACATCTGATTAATGTCGCAGGCAAGACTTCATTGATACATCACTCAAGTAGATCAGGCAGAGTGGAACGGGAACCACTTAAAGAAATATTGTAGTGGATGTCTTCTGCAGATAGCTTAATCAAGAAAAGTTTATGAAGTTATCTTTAGGAAATGAATAAAGACTTAAGAACATTAGTTCTCCTTAGGATATTGCCACACTGTCTTTTGCAGGAAAGACAACATGGAAAGATACAAATAATTGATCATGTTGACAATTTTTTTTAAAAAATTGCATGGTGAGAAAACTAGGGTAGATACTTATCTGCATTCTACCTTTATGAATAAGCAAGGGGAAGTTTGGGATGTAGAAGTAGAAAACAATTGCAGCAAAAATGGCAGTGTGATGATAGACTTCATAATCTTAAGAGAAATGAAAAAATTGAAGCAGCACAATAATGATTCCAAACTTCAGTGATCTGGTTTTCATTCACTCAGAAATCTGTTTGACAAGCTCCCATTAGAGATTGTGCTGAAGGGAAAAAGGATTTGTCTTGAGCCCACTGATTTATCTTAAAAGACCATTTCCTCAAAGCACAGTTCTTTCCAATGTGCAGGAACTCAAGCAGGTGTGGCTGAAAAACAGATAAATGGGCTCCTGAATGAGTATAGAGAGAAAAGGAAAGGCACAGAAGGTAGATGCAAAGGTAAAGCTGCCTCTCCAGGTAAAGAAAATTAAGTACTGCATTACTGGATCATCTGACAGTTCCCTTTAGGATTGTGAGCCATGTGTTAAGCTTATTTGTGTTATTCCACTTTAGGAATCAGCAGGGTTTTCACTCATGTCAAGCTGTTGTGATATAAATATGGAAACTTCAGGGCAAAAATCTCAATGAGCCATATGGCTTCTTTTGCTGTGCAAATTCATGAATTCCAGATCTGAGAGTGTTGGCTGTCTTTTGCAGGATCATCCTGTATCAGAAAGATCATAAGCAAAAAGACAGGGAACAATTTGTGTTGTTTTTTCCTCTTTTGTCAGCATCATTATTGGGGTCAAAGAGTTGTTGGATTTTTTTTTTTTTTGATCTCAGCTTTGTTCCTGCTTGTTGTTCTTGTCATTAATAACATTTAGAATTCAGCCCTTAGATGACTGCCTTATAGTAAGCAGTCAGCTCACCTACATTCCTGCTGACAGTTTGGACAGTGTTTGTTTCCTTATTATGAAGGCTCCTGGCAGGAGCTGTGGCCTGTGGGGTCTGCACTGACACAGCGCAGAGGTGTGAGGGTCAGAGAAGAGCTGTCATGGACTAACCACAGCTCCTATTCCCCATCCCCCTGTGCTATTCATGGGTGAGGAGCAGGTGGAGGAGTCTGAAGTGAAGGGATGAGGTTGAGTCTGGGAAAAAAAGAGGGGTGAGAAAGCTGGTTTTAGCTTTGTGTTTGTTTTTTACCATCATGCTATTTTTAATTGACAGTCAATTCAATCAGTTTTCCTCAAGTTGTTTCTATTTTGCCCATGACGGTAATTTGTAAATGATGCCCCTATCTTTATCATGGCACGCAAGGTTTTCCCTCTTATTTTTGTTACCTGCCTGTTGAGGGGGAGTGAGAGAGTGGCTGGATGGCCATCTCTCACCTACCTCTGATGAACCCACTCTAGCTTAACTGTGTGTATTATATCTTCCACATGCATACCCAAGTGTTTTGTCTTGTAGTGTCACACTGCCAATCACTGGGTTAAGGTTACAGCCTGCGTGAGGAACAGAGAGATTGTTGGGACAGGGAGGAACTGCTGCAGAAAGGAATGACTGGGCAACCACAGCTGGGGCAAGGGCACTGGTGAAGTGTGCAGAAGGCCTGGAGCACAGCAAACCCTAGGAAGCTCCAGCAGAAAGCATAGCATAGACACATCTTCAGTAGTTATGGCTGAGAGGCTTCAATAGGATTCAGAGGGGCTTGTGCACAGTTTGTTACAGCCCTGAGAGTCACTAAGGGCTGTATGAAAGTAAGCCTGAAAGAACAGACTTGCCTCCAGCAACACTGAGTGAAAAAGGCAAGCAGATTCACAAACCCAAACCCATTTGATCTCAGTTATCTCTGCCACCCTCATTTCCATTATCAGTACTGGAAAACGTGAAATGGGTTTGTTTGTGTTCTTACAAATTAAGGTTCACTTTTTAGGGCCTTTAAGTCTCTTTTTATCTAATTATTGTAAATTAAAGATTTAGTTGAGGGCATCTGTGACCATCCACACCAAGATCCACAATCACACAGTTCCTTGGATAGCCCAGATAAATGTACATAATCCGCTACATCAGGATGTTAGTAAGGAAAGAATATAATGTGACTGTGCAAGATTTTATATTGTATGGAATTTTTTTAAATAATGGAAGCATTCACTCATGATTAAATAACTACATATTTTCAGTAAAATAATTTGTATTCAGTCATGGATGGTAAGCAGAACAATTATACAATGTTACATATATTCAATTCACGTTCAGTATTATAGGCTAATGTATGAACAATTCACATGATAGTTGTGACAACAAGTTATCAAGACGAAATAGCAGTAAGCTTCAATCAAAATTCATTAATCATTCTTACATATGTTCTAAAAAATTACATTTTTGAGCCCTTTAAAGCACTAGGGTAAAGAGAAAAGAATGGAAGATATATCTATCTGTCGAAACCTGTGAGATAGCTATTAAGATTTTAAAATGTATTGTATCATATAAAGTAATATATATGAAACATAAATTGTCTTTTTTTTTAATTATACCCAAAAAATAGATGTTTTTGCATGGTAATATACATATATGTACCTCTGAGACCCTCCTAGATTTTAACCAGGGTTATAAAGAAAATAAAGCTCATAATAGGCAGCAGCTGCAGGGATATATTCATTAGTTTAACACTGACAGCTTTGCTGTTTTCTTTTTCAGGTTTGAACTGCGAGTTTAGGCCTTGTGAGGCCAGCAATCCCTGTGAGAATGGAGCTATGTGCATAGAAGAAATGAATTTGGACGTTTTTCCCCTTGGATTCCACTGCCAGTGTGTGAAGGGCTTTGCAGGTCCACGCTGTGAGATCAATGTCAATGAGTGCAGCTCTAACCCTTGCCTCCACGGATACTGCTATGACAGTGAGTTCAGTCTGGTTACTCACTTTAATGTAGAGCAGTCTTTCTCTTGAAGCGTCTGTAGCTGCTGAGCTGCTCTGGGGAGAACAGTGGATAATTTACTGAAATTTAGCTTGTCTGAAGCTTCACAGCCTGGACTAGAAGGATTATTTTTGCCAAAATGCCTCAACTCCCGGCACTGGGGTTTTTGTGTTCAGGGGGTCAGAATTGTAGCTAATGAGAAATTTTAATGAGATTTGTGCTGTCTCCTTTGATACCGAAATTAACCAAAACCATCTTAGATTGTGCATTTCTTGCTGAAAAAGAGCTCATGGAGCAGTTAGGCATTATATGTCATAATTCTAATAAGTAAAAAAAATCTGTTTGATTTCAAACTTACGTAAAAGGGTGTACTTGTTTACCTTCTGCATGTAACTGTAACTTACTCTTTCTTTGCAGGATGTACTTAAGGGTTTTAAATGCAACTTGTTTACCCTGCTATATTCTGTCTAGGTTGGGAGGCCAAGTTTAGTAGCAATCTAGGTATGGAGTACTTACTTGAAAGTTTAATAGGGCTCTTACCATCTATCAGATACTTTCTATAACTGTTAAAAAAAATAAGTAGAAGTAATAATTTTCAGAGAATCTTAAAATGCTGACTGGAAAGCTGAAAAACATCTGAAGGTCACGTAGTCAACCCTGCATGAAGTTAGACTATTAATAATGCTAGAACATGTCTGTCAGGGATTTTTCTAGCTGAGTTTTGAAAGCCTTCAAAGAGGGACAGAAATTTCACAAACTCTTTCGGACAGCGTATTCCACCGATTAACTACTCCAGAAATGCTCACAGTCTTCCAATCCCATCCACATCTCCTGAGCTGTAACTTTTGGCCATTGCCTCATAGTACCTCCTAAAACTACTTAAGGATTTCAGTTCTGTCGTTTGTGCAACTATCCTTGACGTTATTGTTAAATAGCACGCTCAGTATACACTTCCCTGATAGTCTAATAACCAGCAAGCCTGGTTGACTCAACTTACCCTGACAAGATCCACACTTTAATCACTGAGTAACCATGTTTGTCTTCTTCTACATCTCCTATTTCCTCAAATCCTTTTTCAAAAAATATGATTATTTAAAAACTTCCATGAAATGCATTATTTTTTTAGAAAAATTTGCAGAAAACCTAATCTGCTTATTGTTTTCAGGTGAGATCTTAAAGAACTGAGCCCGAATTACTAAATACATCATTGTCTAAAATTCTTCTAGTTAAAATAATAATAAAAATCAGTTTTGATAAAATATCTAAAAATCTCTGTCTTTCCTTATCTGGGAATAAGGCAGGTAACTTCATCTTCTTCTAGGAAAGGCTATTTCCTATTACATTTACAGATGTTTTCTTCATGGTCTACATTGGTATAGAGGTATTTTTGAACTGGAATTCAGATGAACTGTATTAAAGTTCTTTGTGCTGAAAAAGTGCCAATTTTTGGGGGAACAACTTGTCTTTGTGGTGCCTCTGGCTTTAGTTTTATCATGTGGACATTTGAGTTGCTCTACCCTATATGCACTGGCTGCAGAAAGCTGGAATTCTAAGGAAGCTGGGAAGCTTTTAGCGTATGAATAATGCTCCTGTGCTAAAGGACTTAAAGTATTTAATGAATACAGTAGCAGCCGTGTGTACGGACAGGATGGTAGAAGAGATTCTGTGGTAAATCTCAGCTATAATGAAGAATCCAGGGACCCCTTTGAGGTTAAAACAAATGCAGACCTGCAAGAGGTGTGATTACTGCTGTCATGAAATCCATATACAGATGGAGCACTCTAAAGATTCCTCTCCATTTGGATCACTAATAATGAAAAAGACAGGATTCTTATGATTATCTTGTTGAGAAATACATCATAGAAAAATTCAACTCAAGTAAGTTTTCCCTCAATATCGTGGTATAATATGAGGCATTCTTTACAACAATAAAAATATTAAAAACAACCAACAAACCAAACATTGTTTAACTGACATATCTTATTTAGATATAATTTTAAAGATAGAATCTTATGTATTTTGTGATTGTTCTATGATGGAAATTTACTCTTTACTTATAACACACTTTTAAACTCATTGATTTATAACTCTTGAATCAAAATATTTCCATTGTTTAAGTAAAATGAATCTGCTTTCATATTTAAAAGTTATTTTCAGACCACATTTAATTTATTTCAATTTTTTTAACATGTCCACACCACTTAATTAAAGCTGGTCTTAATCTTTTCCAGATAGTATTCATAACTGGAACTTAGTACATTTACTACATTCGGTTGTTATGACTCTTTATACTAAAGTACTATCTCTGTTACAGTTGTCGATGGCTTCTATTGTTTGTGCAACCCGGGATATGCAGGATTGAAATGTGACCAAGACATTGATGACTGCCTAGTCAACGCTTGTGAACACAATTCTACATGTGTTGATCTACATCTGGTTAGTAGTATTTTTTTTAAATTAAAATTAAGTTTTTGTTCTAAAATATAAAGCAATATGTTTCTGAGTTCTAAACCTCCTCTTGATCCATACATCCACATATCAAGGGCTTTATAATCATGCTTTCCAGACACTGGTATTTTTTTGTTTCTTTTTAATTTTATAGGTAATGGGAAAGAGGAATGTTTTTGTCATTTAAAAGCAGTTACTGGCTCAATGTGATTATACAGGGAATTCAAAAGGCACAGAAAATTTTCTTCTAGGTATGTTTACGACCTCATTATAATGACAGGAATATTCATTTGCACCAATTCCACTGGCTTCAAAGAGATTTAAAAATGTCTTACCCAAGAAAACTGATTTACTTTAAGTACTTCAGCATTTATTTTCAAAATGCCTTAGATATATTAGTTTGGGAGATATGAAATGTGTTAAAGATAACTCATGTCTTCTCAGATATAAAATCATTCTATCACCTAACTCCTCCATGAGAGGAAAGATGGAGATTCACATTGTGTAAATTTCTACACCAGAGGTGGCCCATGTTCTCTGTCACTACTTCCAGCAATCTGTCAAGAAGCAATTTGTTTTTATCGTACTCAACAGAGACACTAAGACCATACAGTATGAATATTTTCCTTAAGAAACATTCAGGCTGTCAGAGAAATTATCAGTTAAAAAAAAAAAAAAGTTGAAGAAAGGACAGCTTTTTCTTTCTTATTCTAGTTTCTACCAGCACATTTGGGAGAATACTAAGCTGACAAATGTAAAATTCAAATTATATTATGAAGCCTAAATGTAAGTGTCTATACATGGTATGAGATAAATGTCTAAGCAGCAAACAAAGATCATTGAGGATGTAGGCAGCACAATCCTCAGTTCAGCTGCCCACCATTTGAATCTTCCCTTTGGGAAAACTGAACAACCCTCTAGGTACCACTGACTGCTGCATTATTGCTGAAAGTGTTTGCAGTTTCAGAAACTCTGCAGGGTATGCGAGGTATGGGTTTTGGTGGTTTTCATTGGTTGGTTTCTTTGGTTGATTTGCTTTTTTCATGGTTGGTTGTTTGATTTTTCTTGCTTGTTTGCCTTAGTACATGCATAAAGAAATTGCTTTTTTTTCTGACAAATCCTAAGGGCAACATGCAATTGTCACTATTTCCTAAACTTGAACCAAACTTAGCTGCTTCAAAAGAATTTTCTCAAATTCTCTAATTCCAGAGCTGTTTCTTCTTTTCACATTTAGAACGCTTTATGTGCACAATATTTTGGGGGCATTCTTTAACATGTTTCGAGAACTAGTCAACAGCTTGGACAAAATCAATTGCTTGATGTGGAGACCACAGTTTGTGACACTTTTATTATTGTCTTTGGATGCTATGGTAAATGCATATTTTTCTATCACTGGACTGCAATTAATATTTCAAGATCTCATACTGGACACATATTGCCATCTTAAAATCAGGTTAGAGAGCATTCCACAAAATAAATTTTATGCCTCCAGTGCATGTACTGTCTTATTCTCTAAGAGAGTGACTTGCATATGTTGATATTACAGCTGATCTTTTAATTGAGACTGACAAAACAGAGTTTTATATGCAGTTTAAACAATGTTCTCCCCAAAAAACAAGGTATCTGAAACGGAGAAAAATATGGATTTTTAATAAAGTGGTTATATTTCTCCCCTTGAGAATTTTGGCTATGCTTCACCAAATGAGTTCTAATATTGATCCAGGAAAGTATAATAATTTGAGCAAAATTTAACATGACAAAGAATTGTAGCTCACTGCAATTTCAAACACTTGTTTTAATTTTTTTCACGTCTTTCATCCTTTTTTTCCTTGATTTATTTGTGTTTCTTTTTGTTCTGTAGTTCCTATATATTTCTCACCTTGTTTGTCACAGAACTATGCAATTTTGTTTTAAATGGAACACAGCACAGAAAATCAGTGAGATCCATACAAACTCACTATTTCTGAAAAAGCATGACATTCAAAACACCTGTCTGGATAACAGTATCTACAGAAAATAAATGCTGTAGAAACTTAATGGCAAGGTGTCTCATTAGACTCTGTATTAATCCTTTTCAGGCTTTTTCAAAATTATTCACCTATGCTGTCAACATTACAACAACCATTTAGGTGAAAGGATTCCTTTTGATGTTGGCTAATAGTTTAAAAATCTTCTGTACTTTTTTCCATTGCAAGATTGTTCTTTGGCATTTTTGAGAGCAACATAATTTCACTGTCAAAATGCCCCCAACCAGAACGAATTCTGCTAAGTAGAAAAGTTATTTTGAAAAGAATTTGGGAATTTCTTGTATTATTTTGCTTTAGTAATAATAATTCATTTCTATTCAATATTTACATTTCTCCTTCTCTATTCTTCTCCAGAGTATATTTACTTAACTAACATTTATTATATACGTTTCTGAAATAACTTTATGTGGATTATCTTTTAAGTTGAATCTAGAAAGGGACTTAAAGCCTTGTTCACTAGGTGATTGCATTATTCAGTTTATATGTGACTATATTATATTTATACTATTTCAGATACCATGTCCTTCTTATTGTATTCATTATCAAAGAGTACCAAAATTTTTCCAAATCATATTATCTGTTTATTTACCAAGATTCCTCAGTGATCAACATAAAGAGGATTAATGAATTAACACATATTCATAAAAATGGAAAAAGACCCATTCCTTCTTCTTCAACCAGAGCAGCTGCAAAAGAACAGATAATGAATTAATGATCCCCTAGAAAATTAATTTTTAACAATATAGGCTCTCTTAATCCTCCTCTAAAAGGTAAAAACTAGAGGATAAGAAGCAACTGAAGCATAATAAAGGAAGATTTTAAAACAGATGGAGATCTCAGGAGTTTCCTAATTTCTGCATCAAATACCATTTTCTTCCAAAGGTATATTACAGCAGCCTTATTATACAAGTCAAAGACCAAAGATCTGAATGTGAGAAAGAATTCCAATACATGCTCTAATTGCAACATATACTTCACAGACTTTACCTTGGCTCTCCAGGCAGGGGGTGACATTAAACGACTGGACTGTGGGATGAATCATAGAATAATTTGCATTGAAAAAGATCTTCAAGATCATTGACTCTAACTGCAAGCCTAATGCTGCCAAGTTCATTGCTCAACTATGTCCCCAAATACCACATGTACACACCTATTAAATACCTTGAAGGATGGTGACTGAACCACTTCCCTAGGCAGCATGTTCTAATGCTTGACACCGTTTAAATAAAGTTATTTTTCCTAATATCTAATCTAAACATTTTCTAGTGGGAGGTCGGGATAGGTGAAACACAAAGTTTTAATCACACAACTACATCAGCATAAGTAGATTCTGATTTCCAACTCCATCTTAAAATTCCAGTTCTCCACAAGTTATATACCAGCAAGATATTATATGAAAGCACAAGCCACTGTCAGTCATATTAGACCCTCTGGTGGCTCAGCAATAATTAATCAGCTACCCTTATTCTAATAAATCTTAATTCTGCAGTCCAGCAGCTCAAATACCTTTGATGCATTTTTTCAAGGTAAGGGTGAATTGCCATTGTCAGAGTGACACTTGCAGTATGTATCCTTCATCTTTGATGTTGGTAATGTGGTACAATATAGAGCCTTAAAATTAGATAATAATGTTCTCTTAGCAATGCATCAGAAAGAACAGGCACAGGAAATGACACTCATGAGGGGTTGATCCAGCTGCCAGCTAAAGAGCACACAGCCACTGACTCACTCTGTCCTTTCCATGGGACGGTGGAGACAACAGAAAAGAGCAAACAGAAGAAAACTAGTGGGTTGAGATAGTTTAACAGCAGAGGAAAGGGGAGGAAGAAAGAATAAAACAGATCACGTGATTCAAAGTCAGTCACTCACACTTTCTATGTGTACACTGACGCCCAGCCAGCATTTGAAGATTGGCTACTTTATGGTAGAGTTTCACCAGAGTAATTTTCAAATTCTTCTTTAAAAAGTTAAAATAATTAAATAAAAGTATTGGAAGGGTGGGGGGTGGGGGGGGAGCAATACACAAAGATATGTTGTCCCTAATGATTTATATAAGATCAGATCATATATATATTCTATATAACATAAAACACTATCTTGGGGTGTTTGCAATTAAAAAGAAAAAGGTAATAGTATCTTCACAATAGCTCAGGACTTCAGTTTTTGTTTGTGCTGTTCTGTATGTCAAATTATAATGCAAGTCCTATAACTTTAGTGTATGTGGATATCCATGCAGAGAAGTATAACAGATGTTTCCTTCAGAGCTTTGGTTCTGGAAACAATTATTTCTCAGTACTTACCACATGGTAAAATAAAAAATGTAAACTTCAGGTAAAGTTATAATTGTATGATAATGCTTGTATTGCAGTCCCATGTCCTTCTTGTGGTTAACTCTCTATCCTTACTTGACTTAAAAGGCAATTATTTCCCTTTCAATAAAATTTAATGTTATGGAAATGAGCACTCCAAGAAAATAACAGACAATAATGCCAATTTGAACTAGAGGAAGAAATATTTTCTTGCTTGGTTTCTGTTTTTAAGTTGATAAGGGGGAAAAAAGTACTTATAACAAGGTGAAATCATGTAATTCAGATCTTTTAGGAACTTACATTCTGGATTGTATGAGAGGCTTATGTGAAGGATGGAGAGAGTCTATTACTAAATTTATTTTTTATAACAAAAAAAAATAGAGTTGACAGATAAGAGGCCTATCCCATAGTTTAAATTTCAAGAACATAACACACAAGTAGGTTAGCTCATTGCATAAATTGTGAAAAAGATTTGAAAGGAACTCTGGTATTGAGGACTAAAGTACATAATAGCTAACTGCTAACAGCTTAAGTTGCCCAAAAAGAAATTAGTCAGGTCACTGGACTAACCTAAAACAATTTCCTAAACTGGTACTCTACACTTAAGTTCCTCGTAAAACAGAATTTTCTGTACTTTATGCTAAATTGAGCAAAGAAAAAGAATGATCTCCAAAATCTATAACTTATTTTAAAACACTGAGAAGCACTCAAGGTGCTTCAGGAGAATCATCTTCCTCAGTGATGAGAGCAGGCAGTCTGGCACTTGAGAGGAAATAAAAGGCTAGATAGGTCTGCAACAATCAAGTTTCTAGATTTCTGTGGGAGCGAAAATTCTCTAAGCTTTAAATAAACCAAAGAAGCACTGCCACTGAAATTGTTCTGAAACTTAACTGAAAGTCAGACCACATACCATGAATGGCATCCAGTGTACATAACAAATGAAAAGCTCTTTAATTAAGGTTGACTTCTATGTGACTTAAACTTATGCATTGACCTTATTGAGAGTAACCATGTGGTGAAACTGTAAAGACTGGACAAATAAGTTTCATATTGCCAATTCCACATCCCAGAAAAGAGCTATACAGCAGCTGTATTTCACCTCAAAAACTAGCAACTGCAGCAGTACTTCTTCAGTGTTTTTCTGCTAATGCAACTCACTGTGCTGCCCTGAAGATTTGTCTTACCATCCCTGAAATAGTTCATCTTCCACTTATATTTAGCTAAAAATAAAAAAGGAACAGTGTCTTCACAGTCCTTCAATATAAGGCTTTTAATATCTGTTGAAATGCCTCCCTACTTTGTTGTGTACTATAGTGAATATAAGAGTAAAAACACGGCAAACTTAGTCATTATTGGGTGTACTCCTTTATGCTCTACTAAGTCCAGTTGAATCAAAGACATTGGAACACACAAAATTAACTATTGATTTACTGACTTAGGATAATGTCCTTGGTATTGATCTGTGATATTATATGTTATTTGTATAGAGTGATTATGATATCTTATGCCTTACTCATCTAATTGAAAGTTGATTTTGGCAAACAAGTATCATATTTCCATTTGTTTTATTTATGACATTATTTTAACATGATTTAATTTGATTTTTTTGAAAGATCATGCAGACATATAAAAATTTCTAGTTTCAACCAGTGTTACTAAATACCATAGGAGTGAAAGCCTCCTATTTTGTTTTTCATAAAATGATTTTTAAATACTCTACAGAATGAAGAAAACTGTCACAAAGTGGAGGAAATGGAGATTAAGAGGAAGTTAAAGATTGGCTTTCCAATGAGACTTGTGAACAGAAGGCAAATCAATGTTGTAAAGGAAGGTAGTCCCAGATGGTGTGCTTTAAGTTTTGCCCGCAGTGAGGAGGCGGGACAGACAAAATCAGTGACAGCAGGGAAAGAAGTGAAGAAGCTGGAGAATTGTGGTCTACTTGTGGAAAGCATAACCTTAAATTTGATTTGTGCACTGTATAGAGACTAACATTATGTTTAAGGGGGGAAATGAAGAGTTTTTACCTTTGAAGGCATTAAAAGACTGGCAGTACTATTACAGAGACTTGGAACTAAAAAAATGTCATTGATTCATAAGGAAGGGAATTCTAAAAAAGGACATTTAGCTGCAGAGAAGTATGTAATGGCATGTACTTAGCAGACTTATAGAGCAGAAGGTCATGGGAAGCTATGGGTCCACAAGGAAATTATTCTGAAATAAGTTAAATGGTGACATTCATAGGTGCTCAGTCACTGTCTGAAAACTTCCCAAGTACATGTCCTTGCCACACAACACACAATAATTAGCTGGAAGAATTAATTAAATATGGAATAAGTTCTCCATATAGCAGAAAGGGTGTTTTCTTTTGCTTAAAGTACATGAAATAGTTTTGCACCTGACTGTTTGCTTTTCTAGAGAAAATGCGAATGTTACTCCCATTCCATCAATTATGAATTACACTATGGTGTCTTTTTCACAACAAAATAAGATCTGTGGGAATAAAGAACAGTCTCTTATTTCTGTTTGTATGAAAAAAAAAAGTTAAATAATTCACATACTATGTGTACAGCTGACAAGTTTTATATTAATGTTTGTCATCCAAAGAATAAGAGGTCATTTTCTTGTTTCATTAGGTCTCTAGCTGCTAACCTTCCAAGGCTTGAGAAAATTACATAGCACTTGGAAAGGCAAATAGCCCAGAGAAAGATTTGTTATCCCATTTGTTGTAGTTATTTTAGAGTTCTCCAATCTGTCCTCCTTTAGATTATAAAATTCTGTTTTAATATTCTGTCCTCCATCCTTGGAAGCAACCTGATCTAGTGGAATATGACCCTGCCCAAGGGTCCATATCTTGTAGTATTATTTAATTTATTTGTTTGTTCATTATGATTTGACCCTTATCCTATTTTGCTTATGACAATGGAAAAGAGGGAGCTGAAGAGCACCCATGACAATTTACTAGGTCTTGTACTACTAGGCACCGAGTTATTTGTTGTAACAGTCAGTTGCTCTTATTTCTGTTGCTTAGTTATCCTCTTTCAGAGAAAAAAAATTAAAAGCCAAATTATATTAAAGATATACTGTGGTTGTATAGAATCTGTTTTATTTGCATAGCATAAAATTCTGAAATATGCTGAGATATATCCCAGGAAAAGTAATTCTCAAGATTATTCTAATAACTTATCCTTTTACAAGGCAATTGACTCTGAAAGCACTGGGAAGACATTTCATTCATTTAGTGAGTAATTATATTAATTGATTTCCACAAGTCTATTGTGGAATTCTGAAAAAGCAAGATTATGCCAGATGTGGATTTGACTGAAATCAAACCCAAAATTTCCTTCCAAAATAATCATGATATCCTTTGAATATTTCCCCATGACTCTCCCTCATTACTTCAAGTCCTGCCTTCAAACACATTTTTTGAGGGCTATTGAAGCCCTGTGCAGGGACACAATTGCACATACACCCGTCAGAACTTGGGGTTTACCAGAAGCTTTCTGAAACAGTAATTACATGTGCAATTGCTTCTTTGAGACATGATGCCAAGGCTTTAAAAATAGTTAGGCATCTTCATCATCTTTTGGATCTGTTATATAAAAAAAAAAAAAGCTTATTTGGGGTACATTTTTAATAATTTATGATTTTTTTTTATGCTAAGGCAAAGACTTGATATATTGCATAAATGCATTGCTGTGTTTGTTTCAGTACAGCTTTAATACCAGCCAGCACCCCCTGAATATCTCAATAAGATGTATTTCATCCAGATTAATTTGATTCTAGTCAGACACTATTTCTCTCATTTTTCAATCCAGTATTCTTTTTGGGGTTATTATTTATAGAAATATGTTTCTATTTATGGGCAAAGCAGATTAATTGAAGCAAAAGCTTTGCCACATTTATGTAGACTCACTTCCTTAACAGATATCTATAATCTACTCTGAAGTATGAATGCCATTGCAATTTCTTTGGGAAAAATTCTGAAATCCCTATTTGGCTTTCACTCATTCTTACATGCTCAGAAAGTGTCTGGAGAACAAGAATGATTGAGATACAGAGATGACATGAAGTAATTCCTACATTTTGTGCCATTTTTTTTCTATTTTTTTTTTAATTGAGGAAATGCCAATTAATTCCACAATTTTTATTCAGGAATTGCTACATCTTCTGTAGTGGGAATAATTAAAAAAGCAAACAAACAACCAAACCTAAAAACAAACCAAGAAAAAAAAAATAAGAGAATTACATCAGAACTCCCCATGAGGTAAAACCAAGAAGCAACAAAACATGAAAAGAATTTATAAATTTTACCTTTTTTTTTTATTTAATGAATATGCAGAACAGGTTCACTGTCCTTGTAGCAGATGAGGGACTGGGAGTTATGCCAAAAAAGTGTCCAAACCAGCTGAGCCTGAAGCACTCAGCAGCACAACAAAGAACAGCAAGTAACAGTATGGGGGGACTCCATGCCTAGGATGAAGGCCCCCATCTGCCAATACTACCTGTTGCTTAAGTAGAATTGCTGCTTTCCAAGGGCTTGGATTTAGTATGCCATGGTGAGACTAACAAACCTTGTCCAGCCCTGGGACTATCATCTCTTGCTGCTCTTCCATGTAGGTACTAATGATATGGCCAGCACAGACCTGGAACACAACACAGGTGACTCCATGTCTCCAGGAGCCTGATAAAAGGACATGGGTGCTCCAATGTTTTTCTCTACAATCCTGACAATGAGAGGAAGTGCTTGAGAGAGTGTGGATAAATCCTGTTGGTCAACAACTGCTTACATAACTGGTATTGATAACAGAGTTTCATCTTTCAGGACCATGGGACCTTCTCACAGGATTGAGGCTAGGAAGATGTGGGACTGACTTGATCAAATGGGGCAGAAGTATCTTTGACAATAGATTAGCCAACCAAAATCTAATGAAGAAGTGGTAGACTCAGTTGTCAAGGAAAGGTTGCAAGTGATTTAGGTTAGAGAGACCCTCTGATAAATATGTTAAGACTGCAGAGAGCCCACTTCTCTCTATACAAGAAAGTAAGGAGGTGCCAAAAGGACAGACTCGTGGAGAAAACTATCACACTTTTTCTGAGAAATTAGTCTGACTGTGTGCCCATCTGAGGTGCCAGTGCATAACCCCTGCAGCTCCCCAGCAAGTAAAGAAGACAGAGCCAGATTTTTGTCAGTCCACAGTGGTCCCCAGTCAAAGAGGCAAAGGCCACAAACTGAAGTAATGCCGCATCCATTAAAATGTAAAGAAAAAATTTTCTACTGTAAAGGTCACTCTGGAAGAGGTTGTCTGGAAGTGAAATATCCATCCTTGGACTTGTCAAAAACCCAACTAGATGAGTTTCTGAGCAGCCTCTTATAGCTGACCCTGCCATAGGACAGGGGGAACTAGACAATATCCAGAGGTCCCTTCCAGTGTCTACTTATGTATGATTTTTCAATACAGAAACTTGATACCTGTATCTCATAAAAACACCTACAGTTTAATATACACCTTTCACTACAGTGATTTAAATATTTATGGGAATGGTTTACAGATACAGAAAAACCAAAAATAGAGTCCTAGAATTGCATTGCAGAAATATTATACATTGAGAATCGATAAAAAGCGGATTCACACTTGTTGAAATCACTTAGGTGGAGAAAATTATGTCAGCAGAAAGTGGCACTAAAATATCTCCATTAGAAAATGGAGCAGTAGTTTATTCAACAACCATTTGACTTGAGTGCAAATGAGTATACAAGGATAGGAAGCTCAGGTTCTTTTGATACAATCTTAGAGTAAAAACATATAAGATTGACTTTTGCGAAGATAGAATCAGACTTACAGTTACTAGTGACTAGATTATACATGACTTTAGGTCACATTTTTGTGCTTTTCTTACTTAAACAAAAAATGTTCTGTAAATGGATTTGTAAATTTAGTTATGTAGGTACTTCACTGAAAGCATGAAATAGTCAGAGTGGGAACATTCTGTGTAAACATAATAAGTGTTGATCAGAGCTCAAGGCATCAGAAGTGCAAACGCATTTCAGATTCCAAAACTCAAAAAGGAAAAATTCTTTTTCACTCATATTTTATAGCATATAAATTTAGGGTAATGCTAATTTAGCAAGTAATACAGATAACCCCAGCGTGAAAAAACGGGCGCTGAGATCTGGCTGCAAAGTTTATACTTGTTGGAGGGAGGAGCTTGCTATATTTTAGGCTTATGGAGAGCATTAGATGGGCACATTTTCTGTTTCAGTTCCTTTCAAAAATGATTGGATTTGTGTGCACTGAGACAACTGTATGGCAAAGCACAATTAAGTGAGGATGACTGAGAAATTCATGTCCAAAGCCTAGTCCTTGGGTAAACTAAAACACTAATGAGTCTGAACCATAAGAACCATAACAACAAGAAGCATATGAACACATGGTCGATTTTAAATTGCTTTGGCCAATAGATTCATAAAGGACAAGTCTTCTGAAACAGCAGTTTGTGATCTCAGTATGGACAACAGCTTGGAAATATCTGGCTTTAAGTCTGTCCCTCATTAGTCAGCTGGGATACTCAAATTAAGTGTAAATGTACTGATTGCCTATAAATGTTGTCCATATGTTTGTCTGTTTTGTGCCCACTAGAAAATCAGTGATCCATTTAACAGAGCCAGACAAAATGTGCCAAGTGATTGAAAGAGTTTAACTCTTACTGGTCTGTAACAGTGCATGTCATACCACTTCAATGAAACCCAGCACTTGTGCTTTGAAAAAACTCTGCATCATTTCCCAAGCCCTAAAAGACATCAGAAACTAAATCTGGACTGTTCTTACTGACAATCTGCCCGTTGGCAGAGTATGCTATTGAACTGAATTGAACCATGAAGGAACCAGCTAGTTGTTAGCGCTGCACTCACAGATACCACAGAAAGTACCATACCATTTTCTTTGAGAAGGGAGTGCCTAGATGCTTCACTGCATGATGAGCTTGACTTATATCTCAGTGGAACATCTGTCTTGATGTGGTTTTGTTACTGGTAGGAAATACAAGCCTAGTAAGGAGTTATTTTCAATTCCTTCATTCTGAGTTCTACAGACAAAGACATTGTGTCTTGATGTGTTCCTTGAGATGCTAAGCAATGTTTCAGAACCTTGCTCAAATGCAGTCAGTAAGATATAGAAACAATGAAGAAAAAACAAGAAAAAGAAAGACCACTAGTGGAGGGTTGCAAAAGTTTTCAAGTGGTCTGGCTTCTTCCAGTTTATGAGTGCACAGGCTATATCTGAACTGTCCTTTGAAACAAGTATCTACACTTTACAGACTTTCTAGAACAATTTTAGGATCTTCAAAACTGTTAGCAATTTCTCATGTACAATTAATACTATAAGATGCTCTCTGATTTTAGTGTTTGCAGACTCCAATAAAATAAATGCAGTATTTTTGAAAAAAGCTCAGCAATATCAAACTTCTTCTTAAAATTAGCTTAGTCCTAAAATGCAAATATAGCATAAGAGACAGAGTTTCATATATTGAGCTGATTTGGGGAGGTGGGGTGGGTGAGGGGATGTTTGTTTGGTTGGTTTTTTTGTTTGTTTAGTTTAGTTTTGGTTTTGTTTTATTTTGGGGTTTTTGTTTTCCTCTGTTAGGAAGAACAATGTAGTATTTTGTACAGCAGGGAAAAACACAATACACTTCTTGATTTACTCTGTTGCCACTTGCTGGTTAGTTATACATCTGGGATGACTGTCACTAAATGATTTCTGAATAAGTCCAAAACTGAAAAGCATCTGCAAGCAAAAGTCCCAGTGCTATAGAGAACAAAAATGCACATTCTGCATGTGTACCCACAGGGGAAAGACACAAAAGGCATATCAAAGAGTCTGGCATTTTCATTTTATTACCTAGGCAGCATTCCCAGTCTCCTCTGGCTGTGGACATATGCTTTTTAGTCATGTTGTGATAGTTGTTTCATGCTTGAGGAATGAACAATAATTGAGACACTGTTTTTTACATGTTTTAAATATGTCAGCCTCATTAATAACTGTAATTACGAACAGTAGGCCAAGTACACCTTGTCACAGTACCTACTACCACGTAGAAAGTCAGATTTTTCTCCTCAGCCTTCATTATATACACCTGTAACTTCCAAGTTCCCAGCTTTATATTACTTCTGTTGATTTTGGCTGTATTCCCAGTTTGTTTTTCTACCTTCCAGGCTGTCAGTTCTTCTCCACTAAACCTTTGTCAAATAAAAAATCTATACTATTTCTATTAGTACCTGTGTGCCTTTCATTAAGAGAGATTAAATGTCTTAGATTTGTTTTATATAATGCTCAATTTTTAGTGACCAAAGGGAGAGAAAGTAACTGTGCAAAAGCAACAAGCTATTTAGTGTGATTTTTAGCCATGAAAAACATCCCTTTGTAAAAAAAAAAAATAAATTAAAAAAAAAAGAAAAAAAAAAAGATAGAAATACTTACCATGGCTTTCAGCATTATGAAGAACGAATCAAGAAGTGAACCAAAACCACCACCAGTTTAGGTGGAGTTTCTGGAGTCTCCATTCCCAACTGCTTTGCATGATAGAAATTTAGACTAAAAAAAAAGCTTGAATAAAGGCATATCAGGAAAAAAATATTCAGAAATTTATTTTAAAACTGAATAACTAATACACAATAATTGTTTGATATAATGCTAGTTCAGATTCAGTTGAAGCGTACTGCATATCATGGATGCTAAGAAAACACAGAGTTTTACAGTCTTGGGCTTTTCTCCCTGTCTTTACAGAATATATCTCCTCCTTACAATAGTTGTCTTAATCTTTTACTTTTTGAATTGCCTCAATTATTTCACTGCTACTGTCAGTTGTATAATTTTTTTTCTTATGATATTGTTGATTTTCAACCCCAAAATTTCCTTCAGTTTCTAAACTGTCAGATAGGCAGAACACACAACAAACGCAGCCTTTATTTAGCAAGGGTATATCAGAATATCTTTGTTATCTCTTTTTATCTCTAACCTGTAGGTGAGAGAAAAGTGCTCTGCAGACTTAATTTCTATGTCAAAGTTTAACTCCAGAGAGCAACTAAACACCAGAGAGCTGCTTGCTCACTCCACATCCTGGTGGGGTCAGGGAGAGAATTTAGGGCTTAAAGTAAGAAAACTTGGGGGCTGAGAAAAGTTTAATGATTGAAATTAAATCATTAGAGAGAGACAGATATTAAATCCAAGGAAGAGAAGTGATGCAAATCAAGCCAATTGCTCAGCACCAACCAACCAACCAATGCCCAGCCAGTTACCAAGCAGTAGACCCCTGGCCAGTTTTTCACCAATTTTATATGCTGGGCATGGCATCACAACTGCTCTTTGGTCAATCAGGGTCATCTGTGTCCTCTCACATCCTTGTGCCCCCAAGCCTACTCTAGCAGGAGAGCATGAGAAGCTGTAAAGTTCTTGTCTTAATGTCAGCCCTGCTCAGCAACAAATAAAACATCAGTGAATCATTCACCTTATTCTCATCCTAAATCCAAAACAGAGCACTGTACCAGTAACTAGGAAGAGAATTGACTCTATCCCATCCAAAACTAGGACACTTGGGAAACATCCTTCCCAAGAAATGTAAAATTTGCAGCAATGGTTACGTGGTTATAGCTGAGAAATTGTATATTGGGATTGTCTCCAGGCCATGGTTAGAATCATAGAATCAGCTACAATAGAAGACACCTCCAAGTTCAAGTCCAACTGTTAATCCAGCGGTGTCAAGTCCTCTACTAAATCATGTCCCTCAGTGCCACATCTACACAACTTTTAAATACCTCCGGGAATGATGACTCAACTGCTTCCCTGGACAACCTGTTCCAGTGCTTGATAATCCTTTCCATGAAATTTTTTGTTCCCTGAAATCCCATCAAAAGCTTCCCTGTTCCAACTTGAGGCCATTTCATGTCACGTAATTCAGCAGAAGACACCCCTTCCCACACTGTTAACTGTGCTCACAGGTAATTGCAGAGAGCAGTAAGGTCCCCCTGAACCTTTATGTGTTCAGGATAAACACCCAGCCTGCATGAGAATTGTGCTCCAGACCCTCCACCAGCTTCATTACTCGAGGGCTTTTTATTGTGCTGTAATTTCTTTCTAATGGAATGGTCATTGCAAACATTTTCTTACTATTTTTTTTAAATTTTATTTTATTTATATAAAAGTCCCAGTTAGCTTCTCAACTTCTTGTTTTAGATGGACTATTCATTATGAATTAAGGGTTTGTGTTCTAAATAAGCACCATCCTGTTTGTCTTAGAAAGTTGAGACCTCCTTCTTCATCTATTATTGAGTACAATTATGGCAGCTAATCCAGAATAGTGCTTATACTGGCTTTTCCCATACCTATCGGTAAATAAATATTCTGTATTCCTGTTCAGAGTATGCATGCTTAAAGAAATACTGAAACGGCAAGATGTTCTGGTGCACTTCTTATCAATTACCTCATGATTTCTTGATATAGAGAATATTACAGAGCTCTGCTGTGTTTTCTTCAGCTGTATTATCTTTCAAGCATGCACATATTCTGCGAGTGAAAAAAGAGGAGAAACAATCCTTGAAATCAATTTTATTTTTAAAGTTACTTCTAATGTTCAGTGTTTTAAAGTAGTGATATTTTCTAGCTCTTCATACACTTTTCAGAAACAATCATGTAATTGGAGATAAATAACTTATTTACGTTTATATTTTAACAAACTATACTACGATACTACTATACGCTTCCTTTTTAAATCACCTGGTTCAAAGAAAATGGTCCAATTTTTTCCCACTAAGTTAACCCTGATACTACACTTTTAAAAGTTATATATTAAAGTTTTCAGTTAAAGGTAAGAAAAAGAAAAAAGAAAAAACCTACACTCAGAATAGTATTGATCAAAAATGTAATTATATGCTGTTGCATCAACTTAGAATTTTACATTCTTCTGGGCATATGGTCAATATGCCAATACTGGCATATTGCAATATTCATATGGCAATATCCAAACCTATAATTTAGTGAGATACATATAAAGTAAAGTGAATTTTAAATATTGTTTATTTAGAGGCCAGGTAAATCTTTACTATTTTTGTATCTCTTTTTTTTAAAAAATATTTAGGAAAAGTTATGCTGTACATGCAAAAAGATCCTCTCTGTCTCATTCTTTCTCTGGTTCAAAACATTATTTTGAAACCATATAGTTACAAACAAGTGGAATGAGTTTCAGCAAGCACTATATACCAGAGTTTTGTAAAAAGAGGACCTTGGCATTGGTTATTATGTTTGCAAATGGTGAAAAACTGGGGAATTCCTTGAAAAATAAGTAATTTGTGAGAATAATATTTAATGGCAATGTATTGTTTGGATAACTTCTATTTGAGACTGCATTGGAAGAAAATTTCCTTCTTTATTAAACTAAATGGAGTTGTACATCACAGAATCACAAAATATGCTGAGTTGGAAGGGACCCATAAGAACCATCGAGTCCAACCCCTGGTATTACAGAGCACTGTCCTAAAGAGCCACACCATGTGCCTGAGAGCACTGTCCAAATCCTTCTTGAACTCTGTCAGGCTAGTGTTTTGGCCACTTCCCTGGGGAGCCTGTTCCATTGCCCAGCCACCCTCTGGATGAAGAATCTTTTCCTGATATCCAACCCAAACTTTCCCTGACACAACTTCAGGCCATTCCCTCACTCCTGTCACTGGTCACCACAGGGAGGAGATCAGGGTCTGCCCCTCTACCTCTCCTTGTGAGCAAGTTGTAACTGTGATGAGGTCTCCCCTCAGTCTCCTCTTCTCCAGGCTGAACAGATCAAATGACCTCAGACACTTCTCATACAGCTTCCCCTCAAGATTTTCACCATCTTCGTTGCCCTCCTTTGGACGCTCTCTAATAGTTTAATACATGTGTGTGTTTTGATTTTCCAGATATTAGCATTTTAAAATTATTTCACATAGAATTGCTGTACCTCAGGGAAAAAAAAGAGATGACACTGTTGGTGAATAAGGAAGAGTAGGGATCTTGCATGTTAGTCTTGACAAACTATGGCTGTATATTTATCTGCCTGAGATGCCTGGTAGAAAATTGCCTGTGGTGATCTACGTTCAGTTCTCACAGTGCTCTTGCAGTCTTTTTCTTTCAGCTTGCAGGAAACTCATTTCTCCACAGCATTCCTCAATTCTTAATTTAACCCATTAACAGAAAATGATCAAAATCAGATTTTATAAAGATCTACAAATGCTAATAAAGTTTGTTTAGTCAGAGGTTATGTCCCTTTGTGCTCTTGTAGCTCTGAATCTTCATTTCCCTATCTGTCTTGCCTATCCTATTTTTCTAATACTTTCACCTGTTTAAATCTCTCTGATACTGTTTATCCCTCCAGGATCCACCATTGTCTCCTCATATTCCTATCAGGCTTACACTTCAAATTTGGGGTTTGGTTTTTGTTCTGTTTTGTTTTTTTTCTTTTTCTGTTGGCTTATAATATCCTTCAGAATCATCCTGATAGTCGTAATGACTGCACAAATGCAACACTTCATCCGGTACCTGCCAGGACCTGGGTAGAATTCCATGAGTAGGATAACAGGCTACATCTTTAGTGGTGAAGAGAAGGAGGGAGAAGAGACAGAGAAGAGAGAAGAGAGAAAAGAGAGGAGAGGAGAGCAGAGAGAAGAGAGTAGAGAGAGAGAGAAAAAGAGAGGTTCAGTGGCCTAATAATGCAATCACACCAATAGGAAAAAAAAATATATCACATTTATATAAACTTTTCAGTCACAAATAATGTTTTTATGTGGCTTATTGATAAGTTGCTGATCCCATCAATATGCTGCTGAAATCCAAAGCATGAAGAAAAGCTCTAACTTTATACCAGCATCATACATTGTAATAGATTTAATAATAGGGCTAGTGGGTACAGTGTTTGCAATACCATTAAAAGGTGTGTGCCTCCTGAAGTCCTGTAGGCAAGCACCTTCAATATCCAGAAATAGAACTTCATTAAAGTAATAAGAGGCAAACTCCAGGAAGGCCAGCAAAATGCAAATTGCAAAAGATTGCCCTTAATAAGATCAAGCTCTCCCAGGGAGTGGAAATGAGACAGAAAAAGTTATAGCTAAGATTAAATATTTTTACAGCCTTACAAGATTAGAAAGAAAGTCTTTAAATTTCCTCCTATCAGAGAGAAAAGCCTTTTTTTCTCTAATATGAAGTATGAGCTAACAGGTAAAGAGTTGTTAACCTCTACCATACCAAATATACAGATAGAACCATAAAATTCAGTCGTAATTTCCTAAAGTATTAGTTCCCTAAGCTCACAATATAGTCAATTTACAGCATAAATGATTGATATTTTAGTGCCTCATCCTAAATAATGCTGAAATTAATTTTAACTATGTATTAGTAAAATAGAGAAAGAGAGGAAGACAGCTCTTAACATTTGAATGTGAAGTAGGATTTTATTGTAAGAACACTGTTCCCTTTTCTCTTATCTGTACAAATGTTTCATGATGGAAATCCCTTCTTAACAGTCCTTTAGTATGCTGAAATATCTATAATTAACCTGTATTTTTCAGGGAAAGGAGAAACACATTACTAAAATCTGGAGCTGGTGCTCTTAAAATCATGTTCTGATTCTCAAGACAAAGTATGACAAACATGTTCTAAAGTAGGGAGGAAAAAACCTGAGACTGGAATAATTTTATAAAAATTGGGATGCCTGGTAGTGCTGTTATCCCTCAATTTATCTAATCTGTCTCCATTTTTACAGTTACCTTTTTTTTCTCTCCCTCTCTTCCTTCTTGGAAACTGCATCTTTAAAATGGTGGCAACCCTTGGCAAATTAAGATCTATCTTTTATTTCTTGCCCAACAACCTCTTTATTAATTTTTTCAGTGACATAGAATTTTAAGAAAAAACCTCAAAAGTAAACTCTCATTGATTTTTCAATTAAATAATTTGGATTTCAAATGAGTGTTTGCACTTGACTTTTGGAGACTTATTTCTAAATTGTGTTGTGCATGAATTAGACTGTTGGGCGCAATTAGTGCTTTTCCCAGAAAGTATAGACTTTTATAACAAGCCTTTCCGAGACTATAGGTATTACAGAAATTCTCTTGCAATCAGAAGCTGCTATGAATTTTTCATTTGTGGATGCAGCTACTGCTAGATGACCCTGATAAACATACTGATCCAAGTTTTTAGTGTATGAACCAACTTCAATTATGCATTATCAAGCAGTTGCATGCTCTTTGTTTTGGTAATGAAAAACTGTGAGTGAAGAAAAGGTAAAAAGAGTGCTGAGATTTACTTTCCAATACAGAGGACATGTATCAAACCTCTGAAACACTGCATTTTTTTCTGTGGTCTTAGAGTAAATTCTAGAAAATTGGGCTGTGTTTAGTGTCTCAGAATCTGGGGACGCTGGAATTTCTGTTTTGGGAAACCAAACCTGCCTGGTTCCAGACACCCACTGTCCTTCCAGGAGCTGTGAGACCAGGCTGAGAATGACAAAACTCTTGACAGAAAAGATACTGAACTTTCTCATAAAGACATGCAAATTACCTCGGCATTAGCAACTGTCTAGGTGTATGAGGTAAATACATGTGGAAGTTTCCACTATATTTTAAACTTCTGTGCATATTTTTCTAATTAAAAAAGTAAAGAATGATGGCATATCTCTGAAAACAAGCACAGTCAAGCCACAAGAGTTGCAAATTCAAGTGGGTGTGGATCAATGCTCTCATTCTTCCAAATGATTTCCTCTAAGCTGCTTTATTATAATTAAATGTTATATAAATTTAAATTAGGGATGAGTGAAAGTTCAAAAGAGGAGACCTGACATCAAATAATATTTTGAATGTCTGGGTGCTTCTAAGGATATTTAATTTGAAGTGTTTTTGGAACAGCCTTTTTCTTTAACCTTCCCCTACTTTCCGGCTGGAGGTTGGCAAAAATGGCACTTTGTGGTGATTGAAGTGTACTGATGTGTTAATGGCTGCATGCTTAAGATCTAAATTTGAATGAGCTGTTATGTTAGGGCAGGAGGTAACTTTGTTTTATGGAAACCAGTTGTTGTTCTTCTGCATTTTCTTACTTTATTTTAAAAAGTTACCAGCTGCAACCAGGTCTGTAATCCAAAAGCAAGATGTTATTTCTGTCTGTCAGTATCTAGACTATTCCTTTGGAAAATCATAGTTAATTCCCACAGCTCTCCTGTTACGTGAGATCCAGGGGCAACCTGAAAGCTTTGGACAACGTTTTAGGAGGGGTCAAGTTCCTGTCAGTACTTTGGTTTAACAGGAATTTGTTCATGACCTTTCACTAGTCATTGAACAACTGAGCTAAACTTCAAACCAGATACAGCAATCAAAGGCTGATACTCAAATGTCTGTCACTAGCTGGATTAGTTATTTGGTATATTTTGCACAAACAACTTAAGGCTGTTGTTTTTCATTAGTTTTCCTGTACAGTTCAGCACCTGTCATGTTGAAGATGATTTGATCGGCACATTCCCTAGTAAGCTCTCTAGGAGAGGAACAAAAGAAAGGTATAAACAGAGTAAATGGCAGAGGTCAGGAAGTAGAGGTAAAAAAAGACTTATCATCAATTATTAATTATGTAAGAGGTCACAAACTGGCTTGGGTTTGTTGTCATAAAATTATTGCTGGATTGAGCAAGTATCAAATCTTATTTTCTTCCCTTAAATCCTTCATCTTTCCTAAAAAAATCTTTCCTTATTCACATCAACAACTTTTAAAACACTTTGACTGTGACATTTGTTTGTATTAATGATTGCTCTTAAATACCTCTTATGGTCTTCTAATGTTTATATTTCTTGTAGGATCCCATAAAATAGCATTTTGAAGTTATTAAAAAGTATGAGTTCACAGAGGTCTGGATTTGTTATTGAGTATTTTTTTCTTTTTTTCTGCAAACATAGTACATACATAATGTTTAACATTATCCATGCTCAAATGGAATATCTGTGTCAATACCAGTAAAAGTCGTGTTGCATGTTTACATGCCTCAGCAGGTTACAGATGAATCTCCACACAGAAAAGTAGCCCCAACAAGATTTGCATTGGACTGTAAGAACTGTCATGTCTGAGAAGTGATGGAAATAATTGTTTAAATTGCAAAGGTATAGGCCAGAATTTATTCGCATGTTAAATGTAATGTAAAATCTAAATTAATTTTAAGAGAAGCCTGTTACCAGTGTCATTTGTGATTCAATTTTAAGAGAACTAAACTTCCACCAAAATATACTTCTACAAAAAGTGTCACTTTAAAATTATCAATATCAAATGCAGCAATGATTATGCTTTTTAGCAAAGCACCATTCCATGAAATAGTTGTGTATAGAGACCTGCAGTGAAAATAACAAGTATTCCCATTTAAGATAATTTTCTTTGTGATTACAAATTACAATACAGTTCATTTAGAGTTATAAATACACAGCATGTCTAAATACCAGCAATATTTTAAGCCAGAATTTGCACTGAATGAAAATGTAAGCTTCTCTTTACTAATGGTGTGCTATTCAAATATGATGAAAACCTTATTTTTTTGCATGTATTTATTAAATCCTTTTAATATACACAGAATTATCACAATGTGAGGAAAAACTTGTCACAACTTACCAAACTTTGCTTGTAACAGCTGTTTTAAATATACATTTTTGTTAATTTAACTTATTCATTATTTAAAATATAAGAGAGTTAAGCAAATTAAAAATGTTCTTTGTTTCTCCTGTAAGCCTTGCTTAAAATTTGAATTAAAGAAAATCTGGTTTATCCTTTATATCAGATGATATATAATTTATAATAACTTAAGGTACAAAAGAGTATAAGTGGTTTGGAAGAACAAAGAAATATACTGGTCAGCATTTTTAAGATATAACTGTATAGGAAAAGATTTATAAATAAAAATAGAGAATTTAGAAGTATTTAAAAATACTTAGCATTACTTAATGCTACCTCAACTTCTGTAGCTAACTAGTACTTATTATTAAGTTTTTTACCCTAGCATATCAGTTTTTTAAATGCTTAACACAAAACACCACATGGGCTTTGTAACTTACGTAGCAAAAGTAAAAGAGAAAAAAAGCCTTATTTTTTAATAAAGTAATACATAAGAGTACATCAGTTAGTGATTCTAATAATAAGATTCAGTAACTAATTTTGGTGATTTTTAAATAGTAGTCTTATCAGCACCAATCACTTGTAGTACTGCTTAGAAATTATATTTTTAATTGTAATTTTTCATCATTTTTGAATCCATGTTTCACACTTTTTTACTTTATTCTTTTATGTTACTTTTTTTAATTGTTCTTCTGATTAACATCAGTATTAATAACCATATAGCAAACCTCATGACACTCAGCCCCAGAGGTGTTTCTTTCCTGTGAGTTAAGCAATCTGATTATTACAGAGTTATTAACTAATATTAGAGCAAGCCCTGTATGGCTTCTAGAGTAACAACAACAGAGCTAATTGCAGATTTTCTTTGTGTCAGAAGTCAAATTTCCTTAATTTGTGGAGCAGCACGGTTAATACATTCGCTCTTCCTACAACCTGTGAAGAACAGGTAAATAATTCATTATCAGAAGACCGAAAAGTGGTGTATTTGCTGGGACTTCACTCTGCATAGGTCTTGTTTTAGCTCAGACTTCTATAGTAAAAATGAAAGTAAGTGTTAAACGAAATGAAGATTAACAGATATCCTGGGTTTGTTTTGTTTTGCTTTATTTTGTTTTGTTTTTAAACAAGCTTGCTTATTTAGGGTATAAATGCAAACAGACTTGTATAATGAAAACAATGCCATAATGACAAATGGGAATCTAATCTTCTCAGTTAATATGTATGATTATGCAAATGGTTAAATCAATAATAATTTAAAAGTAAAGCCCTAAAGTAGCAACTCAGAAAAGACCCTTAAATTAACAAAAAAGGCTGCATAAATAATGTTAGGATCTCAATATGGTTTAGAGCAATTGCAAATATGATTTCACAGATGCTTACATTTTTATGTTCACATTTATTTCACAAGGTTAAATGAACTGCTCTTAGCACTAACAAAATGAAGTTGCATGAAGGTTTTCTATAGGAAAAAAAGGCCCTGATTCCTACAGACACGAGTTCTGTGATGAGTTTTCTATAGAGGCTGGAGTACATCTCCTATTATGTGCCAATGACAAGTAGTCTTACAATAGATTCATCTTGTTTGGCCTTAATGGAAAAAGGGTTTCACCCCAAGAAACTGGCAGGAGAACTTCGAACATTCAGAATAAAGGGATGTTTCTATGTTCCCCTTTGTGTGTTTCTGTTTCCAGGTGAGGTATTTTTTGTTCTTTCTGTGAATTAAAAACTTTAAAATCCCCCCCCGAAATGCTCTGACTCCATGGGTATCTTTAAAAATTAAATTGATTCAATTTTTTTTCTCTAGACATGGAAAACATATCTGGAGTATATATCTGTATGATAAAAATTCTGCTCAACCTATACATACACAGGACAAGCTTGAAAATTTGCCTTGTTTGAATTCAGATCTTTGTTGTGTGTGATGAACATTTTTCATTGCAGTTTCTGTTTACCAGATGTTCAACTGCCATTTCCTAGTGAAGTAACATTCTGGGGCTTAAGGAAATGATTAATTCTTCATTAACAGTGTTGGAGAAGGGAAAATATGCAAATGCTCTTAAATGGCACTTTCTTACAACACACACAGTTAATTGGATAAAGACATGCTCATGTGTATATATGGTTCTGGGTATGTGTGCAAGGGATCAGAAATTTTTAGCCTAGCTGTTAAAATCAACTCTTCTTAAGCATACTGTGCGACATATTGTAAAAGGGGGAGCTATGTACAAGGAATAACTATAGTGTTGTTTGTGCATTTATTGTGTTCTTTAGAGGACAAACAAAAGACGATTTGCAGGAACTCAAAGGTACCATTTATTTTAACCTGTCTCCAATGGATAGTAATACATAGTTACAGTAAATAAAGGGGAGCAACATTTAAATAGGTATCAAATTCTATTCCTTCAGTCTCTTGCTTGATCCACTGCAAACTTTCTACTCTGCAGCTGCTTGTCATTTTATGATGTTGGTGTATGCTATGCCCTGACTGACAATCCCAGCTCTCTCAGGCTTTCCTCGACTGAGAGATGTGTCAATCTCTTAATAGTGTTACTGGCTGAACTCTTTCCAATAGCTCCATATCTATCTTGTACTGGGCAGCCCATACTGACACAGCACTTAAGGTATGGCCTCCCCAGGGCTGAGTAGAGGGGAAGGATCAACTCCCTCAAGCTGCTGGCAGCATCCTTCCTAGTGCAGCCTGGGATGCTCTTGGCCATCTTGGCCACAAGTTCATACTGCTGACTCTTGGCCAGCTTGGTGTCCACCAGATCTCCCAGGTCCTTCTCTGCAAAGACTTGTATCTATCAACATCCTTTTTATCTGCTTACATATAGTTTATTGCAACTTTGCACTTTCAATTGCTCTAAAACTACACAGATATGAAATAGGGTGTGAGAAATTTTAGGTTTTTCTGCACATATGCATGATATACATAAATGTGAGTAATATTTTGTGCTTGATGTGACAATCCCCATGTAATGAAAAATCTGCAAAGAACAGAATTTCAGCATTTGATTGACAGATAATTTTAGTGAGACTAGA
The DNA here is from genome assembly GCA_013400175.1 of Phainopepla nitens. Taxonomy (NCBI): domain Eukaryota; kingdom Metazoa; phylum Chordata; class Aves; order Passeriformes; family Bombycillidae; genus Phainopepla; species Phainopepla nitens. Next base: position 1,395,003 of record VXBQ01009835.1, on the reverse strand, counting down.
GAAATACTGCTGCTTTCAAAACAGAACTGTTGGCAAGCCTCCTTTCACTTTTCAATTTGTAATCCATTTCTTGAAGAGTTCTTTGGAAACAAGTTGTTATCTCACATTCCTAGTATATATAAAAACCTAACCGGACAACAGAACAGTTTTTAAGAGGCGTCTGATTGTTACTCATGGGTATGGATCAGTAATGCCCATTTTCTTCCATTTGACACTGCTAAATACACCGAGAACTGAGATATTTGTGTGTGGCTGTTATCACAGATCACAGAATATTCTGACTTGAAAGAGACACACAAGGATCATCAAGTCCAAATCCAAAGCGAATACCCACATGGGAATTGAACCATGATGTTATTAGCACTATGCTGTAAACAACTGAGCTGATATTGGGGTCAATATTCTGAAACATCAACATGTAGACTAGTAATGTAATTTGCCTCAAATGTGTTTTCTCCTTTCTTTGGCCCAATTCACAGCAAATTACTTTCTTTCCAATTGCATCTGTCTGTATTACATTTTAAAAGAACAAAATATTTTAACAAAACCTGTCTCCTATCATAAAGTTATTGATATTGGAAAAAACTCTAAGATCATCGAGTCCAACTGTCAATGTAGCACCACCATGTTTACCACCAAGCCATTCTTGCAAGTGTCACATCCACATTTTTTTTGAACACTTACAAGGATGGTAGCTCAACCACTTCCCAAAGCACCCTGTTCCAAAGCTTGACTATTCTTTCAGTGAATAAATTTTCCCTAGTATGCAAGCTAAACCTCCCCTGGTGCAACTTCATGTCATTTCTTCTTGTTTTGGCACTTCTTACCTGGGAGAAGAGACCAACTCCCATCTTGTTAAACCCTCCCTTCAGGTAGTAGTAGAGACTCATAAGGTCTTCCCTGAGCCTCCTTTTCTGCAGACAAAACAACCTCTGTTCCTTCATCCACTCCCTCTAGGACTCATTTTCCAGACCCTTCACCAGCTCTGTTGACCTTCTCTGGATTCAGTCCAGCACCTCAATATCCTTCATGTACTGGACACAAAACTCAAAGTGTGGGCTCACCAGTGCCGAATACAGAGGGACAATCCTTGCCCTGGGCCTGCTGGCCACACTATTGCTGATACAGGCCAGGAGGCCACTGGCCTTCTTGTCCACCTGGGAACACACTGGTCATGTTCAGCGGCCTTCAACCAACCCCCCAGGTCTTTCTCCATAGGTCCGTTTTCCAGCCACTCTTACCCTAGCCTGTGCTACTGCCTGGGCTTGTTGGGCCCAAGGGCGGAAGCAACACTTGGCCTTGTTAAACATCACACAACTGGTCTTGGCCCATCAATCCAACCTGTCCCGATCCCTCTGAAGAGCCTTCCAACCCTACAGCAGTCCAAAATTCCCACCCAATTTGGTTTTATCTGCCCATGTTCCATCCCCTATCTTAACTCAGAAAGATACCCTTCAATTTTATTTCCTGACTTTTAAAGTTCATCTCAGTGGATTTCAAACATCCTTGTCACAGAAATCGTGGGTGCAAGCATAGCAATGATGTTTATCAATGTGAGCACAAAATGAGCAGAATGCAGTTAGGAAAATACAAATACAAATACACTGTGTACAAGCTGGTTGGTACAAATGTTTATTTCACCAGATATAGTAGAATATAAGCATAAATAATTTAATTTGAAGTACTGGTATCAGTGGAACTCTTCCACATGCCAGGACAATCATACTGAGTGTGCTTTTAAATTGTTAACTTCTTTTCTTTGCTGTTATCTTTGCTCCAATAAAACATTTCAAGCTTTTAATTTGCCAGGAGAGTATAAGAGTATCATTACAGAAAGGTCTGGGTCAACGGCTCAATCTGGACTCCCTTCAGAGTTCTGACTCCTAATTTATTACATTTTTAAAGTGTATTAGAAAATGAAATAATTTCCCTTTGCTGTTTATATGAAAATCATAGCCCATATATCTTTGAAACCTAAATGTCTCTGTCTGTTTCCAAATTTCAGCAACAAAAAACCTAAAATGCAACATAGTTTTTTGTAATCTCTAAACACCTGCAGATGTCGCAATGCTGATACATTACATATTTCACCATCATACTGTGGCAATTTATTTATGCACTCAGGTTTTAAAACTCCTAAAGTTGTTTTGCTGTCTGTTAATGTCTTCCAACAATTAGTAATAATACTTTTGTAACTGCATTAAGAAATGAAGAGCAACAGATTGTTTATTTTACTTAATGTATTACAGAGATACCAGTGTGATTGCTTGCCTGGATGGGAAGGAAAATTTTGTGAAAAGGAATCAAATGAATGTAATTCAGAGCCTTGTAGAAACAATGGCACCTGCATGGACCTTTTCAACAGCTACCGGTAAGCGTTGCGCCTCTTCAGGATATCGTCGTGCTCCAGGAAGGCCAGCCTTATACATCCAGGCATTATTTTGTTTCCCAGCTCAGCAAGAAAATGTTATTACACAAATGGGCAAATGGCTTGTGTCATGGTTACAGTACTTCACTGTACTTTCATGTGAAGACAACAGATATAATTAAAGGTATATGTAAAATTAAAAAAAAAAAAAAGGAAAAAAAATAGTTTGATTTAAAAAACATTTAGCAAGTAACCTAGTTTGGAATTGTACTTTGTCAAAGAAAATATAGCTTCTCTTTTTGTCATATCTCCCTTATAAACACAATAGATGATTTTTTTAAAGAGAAGTAGCGGTAGTGGGCAGTTGGATGAGGCTATCATATCATTGCTGCCACCTTGTGGCTTAAAATAGCAACAAAATAGTAATTTAACTAAAATTTATATCCCCTCAGATAAAGCATGAGAATGTGACACTAACCATATTATTTTTGACTTAAACCCCAATCTTTATTTCATGCATGCATTTATGGTTTAAAAATTATTTTATTTCAGTAGCGTGAGGATTAGGATTCCATAAACAATCTAGTAATCAGTTTCTGCTCCATGAAGCCAGGGTTTGTCTATATTATCATGTCAATACTATAAGAGTCCTGTAAATTCTTAATAGATGTTGAAGTGGCTGCATATAGAACTGAGTGTAATAACTGTACATGGTACATAGTCTAGATGTTGTACAGTCATTACATTCCTGGTAATGCAAACAACAATCAGAAAGGAAACTAACCACAGCTGACAATGGAGAAATGATTCCCCAAACAGCCAAACATAACTAAGTTAAATAACGTAATACAGATAATATTTTTTAAAAATTAATTTATGTTTAGAACTTAACCAAAATGGTTTGTGATGTCCTAGAGCTGTATTTTTATATGGTATTAAACTTCCTAGTTTAGTAAAATATTTTGATTCTATTAACAGAAAGCCTAGCAATGCTGAGAAATCTGTTAAAATATTTTAATTTTTTCCCAATTTTTAAAGTATGTTGGAATTTAAAAAATGTGTTAAATATTTTACTTTTTGTGGTTCTTATTTTTCTCATGCTTGTAGTTCTTTGTAGTCTACCACCCTCAAGGACAATTCTAGGTGAACGAATATTTTGCAGCCATGAATCCTTACCTGTCTTTACATTTCCCCAATTTTTCCAGCCTCTAGAAGCATTGTATGTATTGCAGAAGGTAACAGGGCTTCTTCTGATTTTACTCATACCTGGGTTGGCTACTTATGCACGAATCCAAGGACTTCCTATATTTTATTGAGAATAAAAATGCTCAGAAAGTACTTTTTCTGGATTTGGCAAACACTGAACTGTTACAGAAAATGTTTACAAGAAGATTGGTTTGAAGTGTAAGCACCAGGCATATTTTCTCTCAGAGCTATTTGTACTAGTTGACCTAACGGAGCAGGAAAATTAGACATACCATTGAATCATCATATACAAGAGGCAGGTTGCACCAAACAAAATAACATCTTCAGAGACACCTAGAGTTGAAAGTGACTCTGAGACTTGGCAACACCAAGGAAAATTAGTATAGCTCAATGTTTTATTTTTATATTATAAAGCAATTTCATTTCAATCATTAGAGCTGTCCTTTTTTGTACTCAGAGATGCTAAAAGACCATAATTACTCTTAATTTTAAAAATGTGTTGGTTTTTATTACCTATGCTAATACTTTTCTCTTAAAATCTACATCAACAAGACAAGTGTTGGTGTTATGGTAGTTAAGCAGTGGCAGTAACTGGAACCTGAGGACATCCAGCCAGGTCTTTAAACTTAAATGTAGTTTTTTAAACAGGATAATTAGATTATAATTGCCTAGCAGAAATGATCATTGCAGTTCTTGAGCTATACCCAGGCATTGTTTTGGACAGGCATTAGTATGGATCAAAGTCAGGCCAACAAGTGCTCTGAGAATGCATCAGCTATAGGCAATGAAGTTTTCTTGTCTGTGGCCGTGTTTTGGCACTGTTTATTTTCAGCTGTAAGTTGAGCTGCTGGCAGCAATACTCAAAATTTCTGAATTTCTTTGAAATTGGCCACACCATAACTGGTACTTGATAACACTTACAACTTAAATTAATGTGAGGGATAGCTTTCTTTTATGCTTTGATAATCTTCATTAGTTTACTTTCTCTTAAATAATTACAAGTCCAGCTGAAAGTGTCAGTTACTTAAAAACTAAGTAATGTATTGTGCAACAGCTTAAAAATATATTTGTATAGGAAAAAAGTCAATATAATGCAAAATGAAACATTTTCCTACCAAATTCAAATCTGTGATAAGACAATAATTATACAAAAACATAATTAATAATTTAAATCTTCAATTTTGAGGTACTTTTCTTTGTCTGGGGCTATTCATTGTTGAATCTTGAAATGAAAACTATCTGGCAAACTGAAGTAGCAACAAATCTGTCACACTGAATACCTTTCTTTTTGGATTTTATCATAGAAAAGTAAATCACATGCCAACAGGAAAAAATAAAATCAAGCCTTCTCAGATGCATATTTTTATTTTTAAAAAAATCAAGTAAAAAGATACTGAACCAGTAGTCAAGCCTGAATTGTTGCATGTGAATATTTTTAATATGTCCTCCTTCATTCAACTTAATTTATGTTCAGCTGATAAAATGAGAAATATCTTTTTCATCCTTCTCAGTTTTCAGTTAGGCACACGGCACATGGGAAATAAATTAATTTAGAAAAACTTCATGCATATATTTCCAGTACCATGTGATTTTAATTCTCATGATAACTTGAAATCTCAAGTTATGGCTCTGAACATTTCTGCACAGATTCATCAAGGATCAGCTGAATTCCTTATTTCTTCTCTATTATATTGATAATGCTGAGGTTTCGCCTTAGTAAAATCAAACTCTAATTAAAGCCCCTGTATCTCCTTTGCTGTTACCAACTTTTGAGTGAAAAGTACTTATTTCTTTCTATTCATATTGAAATTCACAGATTGATTTTGTCAATTCTTGTTGTTGAGTTTTTTATAAAGAATGAAAATGATGTCTTGCTGCTGCTTTTCTGTTTATGACATACAAATACACTTCTCCATACTAAACAGGAAATTAGACCTACCTAAGTATATTTTCTTATGTCATTTATCTATTTTTTATGTTTTACAACAGGTTCAGTGTTTGCTTCAGTTGAGTTCAGAAACGCTGTCTTTTGTCAGCACTTGAATCCATCCTCTAAGACAAGTTTTTATAATCTCAGTGTAAACTGAAGTGCAGTTCTTCATGCTATCTTATCCACTCTTGACCTCTTACTTTTGCAATCAGTACACCTTGTTTATTTGTTTGCTTGTTTGTTTGTTTGTTTGTTTTGATTTGGAGACAGACATTTTTTCCTGCCTGCTCATTCTTATCCTTGATATTTTCCTCCTGGAATGTTTTCTTACATCCTGTTTTTGCAACCTGTGATAACAGGTCTTCAATTACCCCTTCCCAGCTACGGATATTATAAACCTGACTGTTATAAAATGCTGAAACCTCTCCTAAGTTCTGCAAAGACAAAAGTTAGTAACTGCCAACGTCACCTTAAAATTTGAGGCTCAACTTCCTTAGCACTTCTCAGAAATTATTGCTAATGTGTGCAAAAGAGTTGTCTGTATTTAAATTCTCTCCATTTAAACTCTTTTGTACTGTATCATGTCCTATAAGAGGCCACAGTGTTCCTGATTCCCTTTAGATTCCAGATGAAAGAATAATTTGTGTTCATAGAGGAGTGAACCAATTTTGAATGATTTCAGAACTCATCTCGAAATGTGCTAGTCTTCCTTAGCAATGTTTCTTCAATTAGTAACCATGCCATGATCATCTTTCTTTGTCTTTACTTAGATAATGATTTATGCCAGCTGACATCTTGGATAACCATACTGTCAACCAGACTTATCCTGCCTCCTTGTTGTTACTTTCTCTGTACATTTCCAGGTACAACATCTTGCCCTATTGCTCCCATTTTTTCTCCTTAGCACTTGAAGTCACATCTTTTCACAATAATAGAATAGTCTTTCATAGTGTAACCTGTGCTAAGCTCTTAAAAGACAAATCTTAAGTCATTAGGATATATTCACTGTCATGGATACTTTAATTGCAGTACTGCTGCAGAAAATCAGCCTACTGTTTTGCTTCTTTTTTCTCATTCTGGAAAGGATTTATTTGGAAAACCAAAGTCAAAATCAGCCTCTGCATTTTCTCAGAAATACGCAAGTATTGCTCCATGCCGAGTTGTAGAAGCAGGTGATTCCCAAGTTTGGGATAAATAGTATCGGTGATAACAGTGTAAATATCTGACAGATCTATAAGTAAAAGCATGCCTATTTACACAGTGTATTTTAAAGGCATGCTCATCTCTAAATGAATGAGTTTTAAACTATCATGATATTCTACAGGAAGGCACAATATTAATATAATTTTAATTCTGTGTTCAGTGTGCCTTCTGTTTTTTCTCACCTCCCTTTTAAGTGCTGCTATATTCTCCCTTATTTTTTTTTTTCCAAAAGCCAGAAGCAGCTTTTCCCATAGATAGGTGTCACCTTGGTATTTAATGATCCCAGATGCCAAATGCTGAAGCATTTTATTGCAAGCAGCAACACTTATGTGTCATTTCTTCAGGGTTCTTTGGCCAATTCTTCCTCTCTTGCTATAGAGACATTTCCCAAAACATTTTTCTGTTGCATTTCTGACTTATCTTTCATTCAGGATTGTAGGGGTATTTTTCTTCATCCTAGTACCAAGTTATGCATGTATTCCTTACTCAAAACCATCTTTAAAAGATTTATATGAACAGTCAGGAGATTTACTAATTAGCTAAAGAAATATGTGAAAGGACAAACAATATTTCCTCCACAGCAAGAGTTTTATAGTTCCTCTCTGGTAATGCTACTAACAACTGGAAATGTGTAGTGTGCTTCTTGTTATACTGCAGTGAAATGAGCTTTAGGGTTTCTATTGCCTTTAGCAAAAAAGAAAATATTGCTGTGCCACCTCATCAGCATCTAACAAACAGTCATTGACATTCTGCACTCCTTGGGTCATATTTTAGCCGTAATTCAACTATCTTCTCAAAGAACAAGAACATTTTTATTCAAAATCCCAATAAAACATTAAAATTTGAAACAAAACACAGTAAGTACCTGGAAAATACCTCCCCCCCTCCAAAATTTTCTCATCAACTTTTTCTTCCTGAACAGTAGCATTTTTCCACCTGATATATTTAATCATTAGGTGATATATTTAAAATAATTTTTTTATAATGTATTTTGTTTACAAACACCCAGAGACATAAACTGATTCTTTGATGAACTCACAGGTTAAATGGAGGGAGTGTAAACCACTTTCTAAAGTAATAAACCTCGAGCATAGCTTTGAGAGTGTATGAAAAGTAATCGAAGTTACCCAAATTCATCATTGCTGTAGGGCAGTTAAACACTTTCATTGCAAATAATGTACTAACACATGAGCAGAGCTAACAAACAAAGCAGTTTGCACAGCACTTTATGAGCTCTGACTTATGATATGCTAAGTTTCCTGGGAACTCCTGGCATCGTCAGAGGACTGCTGTGAATGTTTGAAGAGGTTCAGGGTGCCTGGTGCTCCCTAGAAGGGATAGCTACAGAAGGCTGTGACTGCTAACAAGCTGTAGCAGCATCTCATAAGCTTTGTCGCCAACTTTTCTTGATTTATGGGGACTTCAAGCTTTCTGTTTCCAGCTGACTCCACATTAAGAACAGCCAAGTGTGCTTTCAGCAAATGCTAGAAATGTGTATATAACTGCCAAGCCCAGAGTACAGCCAACAGAGTAGAAGGGGCCAGAAATTCCACTGAGGACACTGTGTACTTAGGTAGTGAGGTGCTGCAGGGCACTATCACTGACCGTCCACAGGAGTAACTAGATCAGCCCGTTAAAGACCTCAAACCAGACTGAGCTCTTCAGGGAGGATGCAGTTCTGTAGGCCTGGAGCTCAGAAATGTGTGTGGAACCTCTTGCTGAGGCTGGGATCAGATGATACTGTCCTTGCCTGGAGGAAGAAACTGCGTGCTGGAGGAAGATCTGTGTTGCTAAGTAAAGGAGCTGCAGGAGGCAGTCAGCAGTCTGTGAAGCTGAGATAGAGACAATATCATGCTCTCCAAAACCCTGCAAATACAAGAACCCGACCTCCCAGACATATTGAAGGAGAACCAGGAAGAGTCTGCATAAGATTTTGGAAATGGAGACTCCAGTTACAAGGAAGGCTAGAAGCTTGTAACATTGACAACAGGATGAGATTCCTGTCCTATCTGAGTGCTGCTGCTACAGAGTAGGCTCAGTGACCTGGTACCAGAGGATGAACTATGACAGAAGCTCTGTCCAGTGAAGCATCTAAATCAGCTAAACCTGAGTCATGAGGCAACACCAGAAGGAAGGATGAGTGATGGCAAACGCTGGGAGATTCTCTGCTCCCAGAGATAGGAGATATCAAGAGTCCTGAGGGAAATGTCTCAAGTACTTGTGGGACGCTCTTACTTATCTCTAAAAAACCTTAGTGACAAGGAGAGGTTTCTAAGGATAGGAAGAAAGACAGGTTATGGAAATATGGCAGAGAATGGAATGGACAAAGGAAAAAAAAAGAAGTCTAGGGATGGAGAATTTGACTACTATTTTCAAGAGTGGGAAGAAGGAGGATCTGGGCAACTGTGGACTAGTTCACCTTACCCTGGAACCTGTAAAGGTGATGCAGCAAATAACCCTTGAAACGGTTTCCACACACAAGACTGAAGAGAAGGTGCTCGGGAGAATGGTTTCACAGAGGGGAAAACATTCCTGATGATAGCATTCAATGAGATGACTGGCTTGACACATAAAGAGAGGACTGTCGATGCTGTTTCTCCTGACCTTAGCAAGACTTCAGATCCTACCATAACCTATACTTGCTGAATTTCTGGACACAAAGACCATATTCAACATAGTTCGTCCCCTCATCATATTATGTAGCAATGACATTAAAACTGAAATTCAATGACTTGTGTTTTGTAGCTACAGTTCTGGTCAATAACAAAAATGTTGCCACCACAAAGTAATCTTGAGTGGGATGTGGTGGGATGTGATGATGTGTGGGATGGTGAGAATTAAAATTAGAATGGATGGAAATAAGATAGGCAATGCAGAAAAAGAATGTCTGAAAAAAGTTTTCAAGACAGATTTTACTACCTCATTATGTCTAATCCTAGTATTATAATGCTTCTGTTGCACATGATCCATCATAGACTCATTCCTGCTTGTTCTTTTGCCCTTCAGTTAACTGCTCCCTTAAAGAACGTTCAGGTTTTTACTTTGGAAAACCTTAATAAAATAGGAAGTTTAAACAAGCAAATAAACTAAAAATGCTGCTGACACTTTGAAAATGGCTAATTAGAAACGAATGGGAAAACCATCTGTCTTTGTTAGCTACAGATTAGATATTTCATGCATCAGCAGTGTCTGATACATGCACAAAGGAACAAATTTTTTCTAGGATTATGGGCATTGCTGCTAACATTATATGCTTTTGAACCACAGAGAATCAGTAATAAACAGTTCCACATAAAAGGACAGGTTGTAGATTCCGTTCTTATTACTATAAAAACTGTACTTTTTCCTTTGATTTGAAAGGTCATTAGTAAAATCTACATTTCACTTCTTGGAAGATATTTCATTGGTTTCATAGGTATTGTTCCTTTTTCCTATATTCTTAAAGTAATTCTAAAGTGATGAAGGATCAAAATTTTTGTAAATTAAATGTGTCAGTTTTAATGTCAAGACATTACCTGTTTTTATTTTGTCTTGAAATGACTTCACAGCCAAAAGGATACCAAGGTTTCATCTTCAATTAAGAGGCATTTTCTTTTGAAGTAGACAATTATTTTCAGAGCATAGCAATCACAATATCTTTAACAAAATAGAATGGGAAAGGAACCACAAAATTGATTTTGGAGAAGAGCATTATTGTATATTTAGAAAAAACAATTTTGAAAAAGTATGAGTTATTCAGCTAAAAAGTTGCATCTTAGAAATAATTGCTTATATATGAGAGTACAATAAGAAACATATGTACACATGTAAAAAATATACATTAAATGTTTCTGGTATAAGTAAACTATACACAACGTAATTAGAAAATCAACATTGGCTTCCCCGCCGCTAGTTTCTATAGGTAAAAAAATTTAGTTAATTGTCTTTCTGGATTTGTCTGGGCTTTACACTGTATGCTCTGTTAGATCAATAAAAGCATTATAGGAGTTTATTTAGACTGCAATTATAGATTGTACACTGTTAAAGATCCTTTATAAACCAATGCTCACTCTTCAGCAATAGCTAGCAGACTAATGCAGGAACAGTAACCATCATATTTTCTTCTACTAAATGCCAGTTTGGATATATGAAAAAAATCTATCAGTTATAAAAGTGAGCCTTTATCTTTGAAGGTCACAAGTGGAGAAAAGGAACCATGAATACAAAAATCACAGCTCTCTATGAGCATCCATAAGCGTTGTTATATGTAGGTTTCTTGGACTTGTTCATTCCCTGTCTGGAAGGGACAGTTATAAAATTTTCATAGGTTTGCTCTATTGAAATAACTCAGTGAGACACCCATAGAAGAAAGTTAGATTGTTTATATACAGTAGATAAAGTTACATAAAGACATAACTGACTCTTGGAGATGAACTGAAAATAATTTTTGTTGTTTGCTTTTGTAGTTTATATCAGAACAATAATCTTTAAAAGGACAAAGCTATTTTTTGAAATGCTGTTTGCCAGGACATGAGGAGTCAAATTTGTTTTTTAAACAGAATCTGCAGTAGAGAAATAGCTACCTCATGCAGTATTTGAGCAATGCAGATATGTTTGTTTGTTTGTTTGTTTGTTTGTCTGATTTTTTATAACTTTGAGAAATACTGTTTGACTTGAAGATACTTAATTTTGTTGGGTTTTTTTTACTATTTATATGCTTGGAAATGGTAATGCTCCTTGGAAAAAATTTTCAAGGGTTTACTCATATAAATCTTCTTTGGCTAACTTAATCAAGATCTATGTAAGGTGATCTTTGGTAAATTTAATCTTGAAAGATGAAATGTTAAGAAATGTTACTGCATCTGTTATTTTTTTGAGGTTACAATTCTCTTGCACTATTAGGAGAATGGTAAGAGATTATAATTAGGCATATTAATTAAGGTCTGAATATGAGTAGTTTGAGCAAATGCTTTGCTTTGCTTTTCTTTCTCTTATTTTAATAACACATGTGAGAACAGAGATATCTCTGCTTCTTAATCTATTTGAAAAGTATTTTCTAGACTGCCAATATTAATTATGACACTCTCTAGCTTTTCCAAAAGTTTTATTTTATATAGGCTCTTTTGAAAATCTGAGTTTATAATATTGAAGTTAGGATGACTGCTGCTGAGTGTTGAAAATCTTTCAATAGTTCTCTTCAAACATATAAATATAGATACCAAATAGTTAAGTGATGTCATGATGATCTGATATATTCTGCCATACAAAATACCATATCTATCCTTGGTTATCAGTTTTTTTATAGGCACCTCATTGCTTCTAGGAATAAAGTATTCAATGTATTCTATGTTTGAAATAAATAAAAAGAAAAGAAAATAAATAAAATAGAAATAGAATAAATAAAAAGGAAAGAAAAATTAGTCCATTTGTTCATATAAATGTTTTCTTATACCCTTGCATCATATAGTGCTTTGATGTCAGACTGAGCCATATAAATATTGTTTCTTCTATGAGTCTCTTCCTTGGAACTTGAGTAGATCCTAGGTAAAGATCAATCAACTATTCTGAAAAGTTTTCCATAGAATATTGGAAACACTCCCCCCTCCACCGGAAAACTGATAGAGACACCTTGCTTAAATGACTTGCAGAGTTCAAAAAGTATGAAGGAGACAATCATTTCTTCGCTTATCCTCTCAAATCATTATGCAGAGGTCATTTGCAAAGACTTCTGAATTGGTGTGCATTATGTTCAATTTTTTCTCGTGTCAAATTCTCCAAATGTCAAGGTAATCTGTCTTCATAGTTAGATTTGTATTGTTCACGCTTCATAAAATTTCTGAGTTGGAGCATGCTGTCTAGCACTTCATGTTGCCATGCTAATTATTGCTAATAAAGATTGCAATTGTAATCATCTTAATTTGGTTTTTTTTGATTGTCTGTGGTAGAAGGAACACACCAGGAAAGACGTCCTTTACTTCCCCTGAGCAAAAGTCCCTTTCACTGTGAGCACTCTACCCAAAGAGTTCATTTTTCTTTTCTATAATCAGCGCCATCTCTGTATATAGGGTGAAGAGCTTTGAGGTCAATTGACAGAACTATGGCTGCATTTGCTAAACTTCCCAAATTTAACAAATATTTCTCCTGGAGGGACTGTTACCTGCATTCATGTGATAGCTTCTACTTTTTCAGTGCAGCATTTTTCTTCCTTTCAGATTTCTCAGGTCAAAGAGAACTTGTCTCAAAATCAATGCTAAAATACTGTAAGAGTTACCTGTAAGTCTCAGAAAATATCAGAGCAATAAAAACTGAGAAAAGGCATTGAGCTGCTTTCCTTAACAACTAGGCTCTTTACACAGCAATCTTGAGTGGAGGAAAAGATTTCCAAGGGGAAATAGTGCTGAAGATACCAGTTTCCACAGGTGCAGCAATAAACCCAGTTGTCATCAAAGACCAGCATTAAATTAAGAGAGAGGAGCACAATCAAAAGGCAGTTGGGGAGATGGAAGCCTTTTATTCAAAATCCTTGAAAGATCGAGAGTCATCTAGATAGCTGATTTATTCAACATCTGAGTCTAACAGATTAACTTGCTGTAACTCTTGGAAGCCACATGACAACTGATTCCCTCTCATTCTTGAATGCATGAAATAATATTTTTTTTTCCCTTTACCAAAGTAAATCAGTACCACCCAAGATCGTGGAGGCAGATCATTTACTTACTGTTCATGGTAGCATTGATTTACTGATGCTCTGTTTTCATAAATTAAGGGTTTTCTCTTTGACAAATCTTTGGAGAAGTGTTACCTGTTAAAAAGGCTGCAAATTACATATTTTCTCTCAGCTTGCATCGTGAAATCTTGAATTACCTTTTTGCTGCTGTACTGATTGTTGTTCCAGTGAGGTATGAAGGGTACATAGGCAAAGAATGCAACTCTTGGTGTTAGGGACAAGTCATAGCGAGATAAAAAGGAATTTATGTCCTTTTCCCTTTGCATTTTGTCGGGAACAGAAGGAAGTCTAATGTGCATTTAGTTAATAGAGGATTTTACTCAAAAGAGCAGCTTCACATGCCAAAATGCATATGCATTGTCTGTGGGGTTCTGCAGTAAATCAAAAAATTAATATCACTACTCAGAATATTGTTTAACACACGGAACGCAAACTTAAACAGACCTTTCTTTCTCTTCACCCTGTGTTGCGTGATGACTTGCTAAGCTATATTCCAAAATTTTCATATAACTGTGAAACCTTTTTTGTACATCTTGGTAAGTTTGGGAGATGGAAGTCCCTAAATTTTAAGGGGTGATTCAGTACTTTAAAATAATATTATAATTTATTTTAAAAAACTTGAACATGGTAAACAGTTTTTCTAGCACCTTAGATAATAAGCAAAACTGTAAAGCAAGAGTAAAAAATGCACCCAAATATTGGAGTAAATTTTTTGTATTTTTAAATTAATTTCTACTGCTTCTAAAATAGGAATTTAAATAGGCAAGACTGATGGGCCGGAACTTTAACAATGGTTTTCCCCACAGTCATGGTCTATGAACTAGACTGTTGATACCAAATCATGTTTAATCTTCTGGTTCCCAGCCATATGGCCCCAGTGATCCTCCCATATGACAGCAATAACCCTCAGTTTTGCTTATTACAGTTTTTACTTGTTTTGTTGTCTTCCTTAATTAAAAGTATTCAAAGTATTCAGCACTTGTGCTTTTAAAGCACAAACATGCCTTCTAATGAGACATTTTGACTAGTGATTTTAAATTATTTTAATGTTTACTGGCTGAAACAGAAAACAATGCAATTTCATCTGGCCTTGTAGATAGGACGAATTGCTGTTATTAAGATAAATAAGGAAATAGTTTGATCCAAAAAGAAAATGAGTGTATGCCTCATCTCTGGGGTCCAGTAGTCTGAAAGTTGGATCCAGCCCGATATAAGATGTATCCTATATTCTGATTCAGGAAAATTGAAAAAAGAAAACAGCAGCATGAAAAAAAATTGGGAGTTGAAAGCATAAACACCCTTTAGCATGTAAAATTCTGTTTCCTGAAACAGAAATGTGTGCATTGAGGCTGAAACAGAGCTTAAAGTAAAAGCTGAAATATAGCTTGATGTCTCATTGAGCTGAATGTTACCTTGTGATTGTGTGAACTCATAGCTTCATAAAGAGGATTGAGGAAGAAACACATGGAAAACAAACAAATACAACTTTCTCTATCTGTTCCTCTAAAATCTGTTTGTTTGGGTTTTGGGTTTTTTTTTGGTAGCGGTAGCGTAATGTTCCTGAATACACAGAAGATCAGGAATAAATTTTAGTTACTGTTACCAAAGGGAAGAATATAAGCAGAGAATTATGAGAGGAAAGTATACAGAACAAAGAAAGTATATCTTAAAAATGAGAAAAGGAACATTGATTAAAAGTGTGAAGCAATTGAACTGGAAGGGAATGAAAACTACATATGCCCTTTGAAGGCTTTCTGTATGCATCAAACATGCAAAAGACACACTTAGATGCCATTAGAGTAGCAGAAACCTAATATTTTTATCTCTCTTCCCAACAATATATCTCCCAAATAATTTTTCTCCAGTTTGGAGTCAATATCCATGCATGTCTGTTATCACCTGGTACCATTCCCCAAGTAATTTATCTATGCTTTCTTAGCCACCACTTCAGATTCAACTTGTAGACTGCCAATGATGAATATACTTCCCACAAGCCGGTATCTACATCTCAGATAAATTAAAAAATAGTATGTATGTGTATGACAAAAATAACATTTTTTTTCCCTAATTTTAGCTTCACATCCTTATTCTAACAGCTGAAAAAGGCAGGCGGACTTTCTTTTAAGTATAATTTTTACAATTTATGTTCACCTCTCAATTTACTCTGTCATGGACAAATTAGTCTTTGGTTGCTTACTGACTAATCCTTTGGAGAGAGCTTCATCAGCCAATTCCCTCAGGCTACTGGCATGCATCTCATGGAGTTCCATGGACTTAGGTATATTCAGGTTCCTCAAACCTGATCTTCTCAAGATGAGAAGGACTTCAGTCCCTCAGTACCTAGCATGAGCTTCAGAGATGTGGGAAGTGAAATTAACAGTAAAAACTGAGGCAAATAGAAATGTTGAATATCTCAGTCTTCTCTCAGTCTTCTCTCTGTTGGTTGTTGCCAGTTCTCCTGTCTTATTTATTGCAGACGTACATTTTCTTTAACCTTACTTTTGTGGCAAACATATCTGTAAATCCCTTCTTATTCTTTGCAGCTGTTGCCAAATTAAGGTCCAAATGAGCCTTATGTTTCTTAATGCCACTCCTACATATCCACACAATATCCCATATTCTTCCCAGGATAAATGTCCCTTATTACTCGCCTGTGCATTTCCTTCTTACACTTCAGTTTACCCAGGAGATACTTACTTAGGCATGCTGGTCTTCTGCCTTCTTTACCTGATTTCTTACATGTGGAAATCAAGAACTGTGCTCTAAAAAAATGTCTTTAAAGAGCTGACAGCTTTGTTCAGATCCATCTTCCATGAAGGCAGTTTCCTAGGGTACCCAAATACTGAAATCTAATCTAAACTGCTAATCAACTAACAGTTTCCTCTCCTAAAATTCAGGGTCCTGACTACTCCACTGCTGTCCTATATCCCTCAAAATTGTTAATTCCATCAGAGCATAAGCACTGCAGCCAAAGTTAATGTTTTCTCTAATTAGTTAATCTGTGTCACATTTGATTGGTTACAAATGGAGAGTTCTAGGAATAAAGTAGGGAATTAATAATGGTAATTATAGTAAAGGCAGCCTCAAATGAATTTAGGGGAGAGGAGAAGCAGAGGTGAAAATTTGAGGAGACCATCTAGGGGTGGCATATGAAAGCAGAGAACTAGGAGCACAAAAAGAACTTCAGAGGTAAATTCGTGACAGTCTTTGCAGGCTGAAGCTGGTGAAACAGATCTGGTATCTGTCTGTGGAACAAAGAATATATTAAACATTCAGAGTATGAAAGAAACAAAATATGTTTGTAGGAGGAAAGAATAGATAGAAACTTGAGTGTTTGAAGCCTTTGTAGTGACTGGAAGTGAATGTCCTTGGAGCTTCATGGTGTGTGTTGGTGCCCTAAATTTCAAGCTGTGCAAGTATTGAAAGCAAGCTCTTATTTCACTACTTCAGATGATCCAATAGCCTCTAGCTTACAAGGACTAAATTTGTCACTGAGCACTGTGGTTTCTCAGGCTGTTATTTGATTTGATTGAATGCACTAAACAACATAAGTCCTTACTCTAGAATGGCCCATTGTTGCATGTATTGTACGGCTAACGGGCTGGCCTAAACTTCACTGAATGTCTTGCCATTTCTCATCAAGAATCTGTCAAAGAAGCAGTTGAATGATAGGCACACTGTAGCTGAGGGTTCAGTTTAGGATTCCTGTTGCTTTGACTGAACCACTGAGGGAAAAGCAGTTCTGGTTCTTCTTAACTATTGCAATTTTTTCTGCAAAACCACCTTTATCTGTGGCAAAGATGCTCTGATTGATATTTTCTGAAATGTTGTGTATACAGAAGACTCAAAATACCAGTTTATTGTATTTTTCTGCTGTAGAGAAAGAGGTCTAAAAGCAAAAAAAATGGTTTCTTCTGAAATTTGTTCCACTCTGGAATATTCACCTACATTACTGTTTATCACAGAAGTTGAGAAGGGACCAACAAGGATCATTGTGTCCCTGCACAGGACCATCCCCAAGAGTGACACCACATGCTTTTGTTAAGCTTTGGCATTTTTCCAGAGCTTCTAGCTGAGCTAGGTTGGAATAAACCCACCAATATGATTTTCCAATTGATAGACGATCACTTTAGAACTCTTAAGATTCAGGAGAGATTGCCTCTCCAGTTAGCATGCTGAGAAAATGGTGTAGGTATAAAGAAGCTATTGAAAATATGTTCAAATAATTGATAAAAGCGAGCAAGAAAAAAAGGAGGCATACTCAGGGGTATTCAGTGACAGGAAAACATGTAGGGGGCAGAAGGCAGAAGATAAACTACATTAAATTCCACATTAAGGTAAAAAAATACCCTTTTTTATTAATGTGAGGGTGGTCAAGTGCTGGAATAGATTGCCCAGAGAGGTTGTTGAGTCTCCATCTTTGTGATACTCCATCCAGGCTGGACACAGGCCTGAGAAAACCCTATTTGTACCTGTTTTGAGCAGGGGAGTCTAGATGAACCTCAGAAACTTTTTTCCAAAATCAACAATTCAGGTATTCTTAAGACTCTTCCCTGTTATTTAATTCCTTAAAATCTTTAAGGTAGATTATAAGGCAGGTGATATCTATATATTTCACTGGAATGTGACATGTAGAAACGGAGCTTTCAAGCAAATAAGAACAAAATTTAATACTTAACTCATTGTATAGAGACAGAGGAACTTACAACATTAACATTACTTCTCTGGATACAATTCATGACTATAGCTTGCAACTTTTAATTTTGACTTTGATGTTAAAACAGGTGGTAAATATAAAACCATTAATATAATTTGCATATTTCCATTGCCCTCTCCTTTTGTTTGTGTTTCTGTAGAAAGCTTTTCAACTTATGGAGAGATGTATGGAAATTAAAGAGATACCACTTATGGAAGCTGATTTATATCTGTTGGAGGAGTTCTACACATGTCACATTCTAAGCAGTATCTGGGTCTTATATTGTTAAAATGAATAGTTTACATAAAGGAATCATGATTTAGTTCTCTAATATCAACGGGTGTGTTTGGATTTGGGTATTTTAAAGAAAAATATTTATGTTGGCAAGTTGGTAAAACAACAGAAAGAAATTCAGCATTGCCTGTCTTTATATGGGCTCTTAAAAGCATATATCAGCCTTTTTTTTTTCCCCTGAGAGTTCTAGAAATCATCTTGGTTTTTCTAATAGAGTGAAAAAAAATTAGTAATTTTGAAAAAATGTTTGAGTTTTTTGCGTTTTGATCAGTTAATTTCCAAGAACACCAGCTATAATAGCTTAATTTATAATTTGCTTTTAATAGTACTAACACCTCCTTACCTTTTTTTAAATAACAATTCTCATTAGCACAAAATTTTGTCTTGATTCTTAAAACTGGGCCTCAGGATAGATGCTTACATGTCTGATTTTTTTTTTCACATTTAATGAGGACTCCAGTATTTTTTTTTAATAATATAGAAAGGAATACAAAAAGCTGTTATTAATTGTCTCTTTTGCGTTAATATTGACTGTTGCATCTCAGCTGGTAGCTGGCATGAAGCCAGGATAGGACTGGCTAGTTGTGTAGTGTAGATAACTACTGTGTTTCAGTGACCTAGTGTTCCCTGTACTTATACAGAATAGTTTTGATAACTCAAAAGCAGTTATGAAACTCATTAGGGAAAAAAAGAGAATAAAATGTGTTTAATGTTTGCTCCTCTGCACCTCAGTTATGTCCATGAAGTCGGACCAGGTCAGAACTGAACCGTGTTCTCCTAATGCAAAGTGAAAGGCTCTCAATTTAATGAGCTTTTTAAGCTAAAAATGGAGCATAGCCAAGTGCTACATACCAATTTGCAGTAGTGCATCAGTAGTAACTTATTCGCAACTTCATAAAAGAAGTCAACAAAAAAAGGAGCAGCTGTAAAACAATTAAAATCTGTGTTCTCACCTGTTGGGTCAGAGTGTTCTCCTATGTTCAGTATGAGACATTTGGAGATGCCTAATTTGTAAGAGTCTGATGCTTTTTTATATTGACTACTTACGAGAAAATTTAGTAAAGCACAGACTGGACATGCAGTGTTATTCAGTGGATATTGCTTCTAGATAATAAATGCATTCTGCAGGTATAGCAAAAGCAGGTATATTTGCTGTGCCTAAGTATAGAATAAAAAACGTATTTATTTTTAATCATATTTCCAAAAGTATATTTTGAGTATTGTAACTGATGAATCCTGAAATGCAATTTTTCTCAGTAATTTTAAGAATGTCTGAATGATTTTTTTTATAGTAATGACTATTAGTTTTTCACATGAGAAAAACAGAGTAACCTGATTTTTGAATCCTTAATGCTAAAATACTCAGGCCTTTAAAATTGTATACTTCCTTTGTAATATCCATTGCATTTCATGTGACATGGTAATTTTATCCCACAAATAAATAGCACAGAATACAAAAAAATTTGAGAGAAAAGACTGGCTTTTTTTTAAGGGGTGAAATTTGCCTTTCATGTGCCAAGCAATGCCTCTGTCTTACAGAACAGAACTACATAACAAATTCTCCATTAAACAACATGTTTCTCACTTAAGAACAATTTCTCTTATCAAATTATAACTATGAAGATATATTTGAATGGTTTAATACCTGAAATCTATATTGATCAAAGTAAACAAGGCCTGAAATAGTTCATCTTTCATACTGTCTCTTGTCCTTCCAAATAGCTGCAAAATAAAAATTAAATTCAATTTTATTTATAGTGACAGTAGCAGGAATATATGACTTTTAAAGTACATAGAGTCCTCTTTTATTGCAACTAGTGAAGAAATTTGGCTCTGCAAGGTTTGAAAACATTAGCAAATTGTCTTCTTTGAACTTACAGAACCTTACCATATTTTTATTGTGAATAAAAAAAGATATTTATCTAATTCATGAAGACAGTTTCCTCACAATCAGATGTAAATTAGGTTTTGCTCAAAATTTTCTGTTCTGTGTTTCACTAATAGATCTTCACAAGAGCATTTGAAAAAGAGAAAGAACACAATGAAATTAGGATCCTTCATGACTTCTACTTTCTTTCTTAAGTGTACTGGATATGATGCATGTCATCCCAAACATTGAAGTACTTTCTAGTTTCACATATATGAAAAGATGTCCTTCTAATCCTTAGCGTTTAGAAAATTTGCTTTTCATATTTGATCATTTGTGCTATTGTTTCATCTTAAAAATGGTCTGAATATGATTCTGTCTGCATTTCCTAAACCAGATGATTCTCCAATTGATACTGCTACTTAGAATAATTTCTTTTGCTTTTGTTCAGATAGATTCTGGGAGAATAACCTGAATATAACTTTTATTCACAATGCATTGTGATACAATTTCCTGGATAAGAAAAGCTAGTCACAGAAATAAATTATTGATTTTGGTTTTATTTTTTTTGTTGTTATTTTTAAAGTAAAAAATAGTTGGAAGTGATGGGGCTAAGCTGTTAATTTTTATTCTGCTACATCAGTTCTCTTTTTCTTTCTTTTTTTTGCCCCTCTAGATGCACATGTACAGCCGGGTGGACAGGGCCAGACTGCAGTGAAGATATAGATGAATGTGAATCTGAACCATGCTTGAATGGAGCCACCTGTTTTGAATCTGTGAAGCCGGGGCAGTTTGTATGCGTTTGTCCTCCATTTTATACTGGCAACTTCTGCCACCAGCGCTTCAGTCCCTGCGAGCTGCCTTACAACCCGTGTATAAACAATTCAACCTGCTTGGCACAAGTAGATGGAAATCCAATGTGCATTTGCAAAACAGGTGAGAACTGGAATAGTTAATTTCTTCCATTTTCTGTTGTGCTCCAGAAAATTGCAAATATATGTTGATTTTATCACTATCTTTAATGTAAATAGCAAATAATATGTTTCAAAGAAGATAAAACCATCATGAATTGCAGCAGTTGTGTTAAAAGGCTGGAAAGATGGCTGTCAGTTTACCTATTATTAATTTCTTATTTTACAATACTTATTAAATCTATGGTGGCTTAGATTCAGCACTCAGAATTAGTATTTCTCAGTCAATTGTTATAATGACATAGAGACAGATATGCACCTGTCCAGCACAGACAAAATAAATTGACAAAACAGACAGGCAGATTTAGAAAAAAATGTATGCAAATTGGTGAAAGTACAAAAATTGGAGCAAGTTGGAAATGGTTCTTTTCCCGCTGAGCTGTCAGGAAGGCCTGGCACATCAGGGAAGTAATCTTCCCTTGCCTAATGGAAATAGCGGGTTGATGCCTGTATGCACAACAAACCAAATCACAGCAGGTGCTGACAGCTTCCCTGGGCCATGGCTTAAAAGACACAATCTCTCCTTCAATGTACAAGAACTGCTAAGGTGGAACGAAGCAACAGTTTAACTGTGCAAAACATTGCTATTAGCTTCCATGTAGGAATTGAAGAATACATTAACTAATTAACAATTACACTGAAAACTTAGAAAATTTATGTAGCGGGGGAGTACAATTACTGAAACAGGAATTGGAGCAGGATTTTGAAGTCTTCCCTCTTATCCCTATAAAGGTAGAGGTCTCTTAGGGACAAAAGATAGCAGATAACTGCAGTATTACATGACAATACTATTTGTCATTTATTAAGCTACAAAGATTATGGATATAATATCTAGGAATCAGGAGCATATAAAATATCTTGGTTTTTTATTAAGTAAAGGTTACTGCAAGCCACTCAGTTAAAAACCAACATCACTGGAGAGGTATGCAAGTTGCTTATTGAAGCATCTTTAAGAAAAGCTGTTTTTCAGAAACAGCTTTTCATGCAAGATAGTGATTTTTGAAACCTTTTTCAGAAATTATCTATAGAGAGACATGTAGCTCAAGTCTTTTTCTTAACATTCCTCAGAAAAAGTCATCTTTTCCAAACATTTTTGTGCACCATTTCTGAAGAATCAAAAAAACATGCAGCAAGGAGTCTCTGGGAGCTTTGATGGAATTTTTAAGAACTCTTGAAGCTTGCAGCTAGGAATCCTTGGAGAAGTCATAGGGCGGTTATGTGAATCAGTAGCGCACATTGCTAACAAATCTTGGAAAGTGGAAGATTCGGAATTGAAAGGGGGTAAAAGGCATAATTCATAAAGTGAGTCAGTCACTCAGGCTAGGAAAAATGCAACCAGTTATTCAGGACTCTAATCAAAAAAAGGAGAGACAGAAAAATACAGAATTTTAGCTGAAAGCAGTTTGAGGAAATCTAATTCCTCTGTTGACTTCTTTTCTATCATTTATCTATTTTTGTCTTGCATGTTCCTTTTTTTTTCTCCTGATTAACTTGTCAGGATTATGGACCTGATCACAAAGAGCAATCACAGTGACATAGGAAGATTACTCCAAGACACTTGACTTAGTAGTAAATGGCATGTGGATTAAATTTGCCAGTAGCTAACAGTCCAGTCATTAGAAAGTTTGAGTCTGGTATAACAGGAATCAAAAAATGTGGCAGTGCTTACCAAATTCTAACAACTATCCGTACAACCCCATATCTGAGATGGGTACAACAAGACCATGAAGTATGCCATTGACTGTGGTACATATTTAGAAGAAAAAGAGAATACACATTGGCTATGTCAGAGAAGACAAAAGCTGATAGAACATGAATTGAACAGAATCAAAATTGATGTAAGATGTTCTTTTAGGACAGAATTACCACAGCAAATTGGTAGGAAGGTGATGAAGTCATTATTAGCTGTATTATAAAACAAAGCTGCATCTTTGTTCCTGTTTGTACATTGGGGAATTACAGTTGTCTCATTTTGCTATGAAGAGTTCTAAAATTCTATAAATACTATTATTGTAAAACTTCCTCTTGAGCTGTTTGCCCTAGAAACAGAGGTTTTCTTCCTGCAAGGAGATAGATTATAATATTTATGTAACAAAACTGGGCTCTCATATCATAAATCATGGAACAGTCTTAGACAATGACTTTAGATTGCCCACACAAGCAGGTTAAACAGTTTAAAAAATTATGATCTCTACATTGCATGATGGTGTATTTAAGGTTACAAGAATGTTGTTGGGCGGGCCATTATTGCATAAGCTTATGAATTACTGCTGTAGAACAAGTTTCCTAAGAGGTGTAGAGAAAACCCCTCTTAAATACATTGCCAGTAATTGGTAAGCAAGGGTTTGATCAAGATTATTGGGAGGACACCAGTTTGAGCTGTTAATCATATAGACAGCACTGAATCTCTGTAAATACTACAAGCTAAATGCAAAGAAAACAGGAGGAGTGGAAAACTTAGGGCAAATAACAGCATTTTTATTGCCTAATTGATCAACAGTATTGGAGAATTCCATTTTTAGAAATAATCTCAATTATAGAAAAGAAAATTTAGTGTAACAGAAGAGCAAAGCAGGACATGTAAGCAAAACTGTAGAATTTAAATAATGTTGAAATATTCATAGCTGAGCCTCGGCCACTATTCGTAAATTCCCCAAAAGGTCTACATAAAAAAGATACAAAGAGCAATTCAACTGCATATATAAGTAAAATAGAGGGTAAATAATCAAGAATATAGGCATTAGACCATGCCATTCTAGATAATGGCAAGAACAAAAATGTTTGTTTTCTAGAGGCAATCTGAAAGAAAGAAAGATAGGACCAAAAAAAAAAAAAAAACTGAAAAAGTGTATTCAAAATCAAGGAAAACTATGAGAGGGCATAAAACTACTAAGTGCAAGATCAGCTCTCTGGCTGGGACTGATGAACAGCAAGTTTAATTAATGATGAAATGGAAGATAAAGGTAACAGTTTTCACAAGATGTGAAACCTGTGTAATTACAGGGACATAAATATTGCAGAGAATAACAAGACAAAAAGTAATTTGCAACCATAAACTACAGGCCAGAACATATGTAGTGTTTTCTAAAAAGACTTTTTTTAACAGTGATATATTCTTTTATGAGAACTACTAGTAGATATAGGTATAGTGGCAAAACAAGCTAGTAGGAACAGCAGATAGAGTTGTTGCTAACAAAGAGAGGAAGGGAAAGGCAAGATGATTGAATTAAAATGGTTCCTAGAATTCCTGATTCTTAGAAGTAGAAATTAAACTCTCTTTAGAATTGTATGTAGGACAGTCCAAGTAGTATGGATGGGATAAGCTCAGGATGTTCATGCAACCTCCTTATTACAATGGAAGCAATTTTCCATGTTAGGTTGTGATAAAAAAATTAACAGGAAATGGTACATAATGTACTTTAGGTATTGCATACATATAGAGAGTGTTCATATCAAAGCTTTACCAACTCTTTTCAGAAATATTAAGTTTTTGGCCAGCATTTGTGTTCACTTGGTAACATTTTAATGAGTTATGGTAGAAGGAAAATTAGATCAATAAAATAATATGTATTGTTGAAAGAAATAAACTGGAAATGTCTGGGCTGTGGATGTGGATGTCCACAGTGTTACATTAAGGAGGTATTATTTTCTGATATACTTCATTTCACTCAAAAGCAGACACACAGAGTTAAATGTCTAATGCTATAGAAATATTCATGTCACTCTTCTGACTATTTAGGCAGCTTAGGAAAAATCTTTCAAGCGGTAGGCAGGCTGAATTCTTGAACAGTTGCCTCTTGCTGTTTTATTACTGCTGTAAATGTTTGTTGTTGTTTTTTGTTTGTTTGGGTTTTTCTGGGGTTTTTTTCCATTTTATTTCATAGTTCTGGGAAGCACACCGTTTTAGAGAGGAGTAAAAAGAACAGGGAGCAGCAACACATCATTACAGCAAACAAATACACAAAAGCTTTGCCATCTTATTTGTGCTCATTGCAGCTGTAAAGACATAAAGCTAGGAGCTGAGAAGTTGAAAAACTGGTTTATGCATGGGGCTTAAGGTTAAAGCCATCAGTTTTAGGGTGTAGGGAAATTATGTGTGTTGTTCCAGGGAAATCTATGAAAAGGACTCACCTCTAGGGAGACACAATAGCTACAGTTTTTACTGCAATTAGACATTATATGTTTCCTTTGTCCTTTCTAAAAGCAGTGCTTTCTTGATGCTTCAAGGTCATTTCTAAAGTCCTTGTTTTAAACAGATTTTCCCAGGACTATTTTACCTCTTTTATCAGTCTCCTGTCAATAGCTTTCCCATGACACCTACTCTTTGTTCTTGATGAGGGTGATTATTATTCAGTCTATAGCATCTTACAGCTAGAAATTTGAACTGAGGCAAAATGTTTTTTAGCTGATGTCTGAAACAAGGCTAAATGAAAATTATCATAATGTAGAAAATTTATAATACCAAGCAGAAATTATAAATAGATGATGAAAAACAAGTTCTTTTAATTGGACTTTGCCATTGTGAGATTTCTGAGCCCTTCAGTGCCAGTTTCTTTTTCAGACACACTCATACATAATTTACAGAGAGAAATAGCCTTTTTACAGTGGCTAATATTTTACACACCTCTGATTTTGGTTTAAGTACCTACTTATGTCGTGCTGAACAACCTAAGTACCTGAACTAATGATTATGGGACTGCTATGATATCTCTGCTGTTTGCAAACATTGGTTCATAAATAGTTCATCCATGGTACTGTTCTGATGAGCAAAACAGTAGAGAGCTTATGGCAAAAGAATCCCATTAGAATCCTCTTACCTGGAGGGGTCAATTCCATAATATTTCTCTGCAATCGAATAAGGAGATGAAAATGACTGTAATTGTGACAGCAGATATTTAACTTCTGTATTCTGTGTATTCCATCACTTTGCAGCACCCAGAAGTTCTATAGACAGAGTAGAGAAGTGCAGGATTTCCTATATTTCAGAGAAACAGAAGCAAAAATAGCATCTGTCTCATCTTAAGTAACAGCTTTCCAGATGTTTCTAGACCTCATATCATTAAAGTTATTTTTGTACCACCTGAACAATTAAAAATAGAGAGAAATAAGGCTATATTTTCTAACACAAGGAACTGTAATAACTCTCACGTGTTTTTCGTCTCTGTTAATTTCTGAAAGTCTTGAATATGTTATGTTACTACAAAAATTGTTAACCTTTTTGAGATACTTCCTCAAATATATCTATACGTATTCACTTGATTCACAAAAAAGTTTTAAACTAGTCGCTGTATCCATTTGTTTTTAAAGAAGACTACGTGGATACCAGTAATACTTATGAGATTCTGTTTACACCTTCAGTTTTTCTAATGTAATATAAAAGATATAGTAAAATATGTCTGACAAATAAAAACCATTTTACAGTAGCAAGCCTGTTATGTCGGTAATGTCATGATTTACAAAATAGTTTTATACAGTAATATATGTAACATATTAAACATTTTAAAGCAGTTCCCTTCATTGTCTTTTCTATTTCCTCTTGCAACACATGAAATAATTTTGAAACATGTCTGCATTTCTCTGAAAATCACATCTCCATATAAATTTTAGTTTAAGGATCCCAGAAGATCACAGCTATGTGTTGCAGCAGTTATAACTTATATGACATAACCTAATGTATTAAAATACCCTTTAAATTGTGTATGAGTATCAGTAAAATAAAGGAGTCCTTAGACTCATGAGGAATCTCAACTTCAATGTAAATAAACTACCAATCCTTTTTTAAAACCATTTCCACTTAGATATGAGTGTTTTAACTGGTCTTTTGAATTTGAAGTTAATTGGCATCTGTTCAAGAATATTCCCTAAATAAATATTTTATTAATATCTGCAGTATTTGTTTTGAGTTTTGATCTCCCCTGTTTGTGCAAATGATGTGAACAATGTTGCACAGTTTTCTCTTCGTAATTTACTCTGAAAACATATTTAAGTGCTGAATTAAATCTGGCATATTGTCATATGATTTTATTGAAGCCTCCTTTATAAAAGCTTGATAAATTATAAATATACTAGAGGACAGACACGCAGAAAAGATGAATGAAATAATATTTTGGGATTCTTTTAAGCAGATTTGTGTGTTTCTGAATAAAAATTTTGGTTGAAAGGAGGTTTCCACTAAATCTTCTGCAAAATTGCTAGAAATGCTAAAAATTTCTTAGAAATAGTTATCGCATTAGTTCACAAGTTTTCATCACAGATCAAAATATCTTCTAAGTAGTTGTCTGTAATTTTTAATAGTATATGTCATTATGAAAAAAATTACTTCTTTAATAAAAAGGGGCTGAGATAATTTGACAGTAAGCATAATAAAACATTATAATAAATTGAATACTTAGATTGTTTGTTTCATGATGTAGTAGATAGTAAAATTTTTTGATGAAAATGTTATTTTTCTCCATTTGCAGGAAAAACAGATAAAGTAGAAGGCCTGCTATATGTTTCCTTATTTTATGTCTTTTCAAAGTATTGATATATTGCTATGGGCTAGAAAAATATGTACTAGTGCGTTCAAAAAATGTGTTTAAATAATGCTTTGTATATTCTCTTCTGTACTATTTACTTCAGAAAGACCATAAAACATCCATAACCAGTAAGGATGACAGGCAAAAGCAGAATGAGCAATGCCTCCATTTTCTATTTTATATATTCTAATCTGATAACTGTGGTATTTTTTTTTAAGATGCTTGCTTAAATATTCTATAGGATCACAAAAAGTAAGAGGTTATTTTGTATAAAGTCTGTTAATTTTTTTTTCAGTTTTACTTTTCTATCTTTACAACTCTTCTGTGATACCATTATAAAGCTTAAATATATATATGTATCTTTGAGTTATTTATAATGTTACATTGGTTTACCTTCAATGTGTCCTTTTCAGTGAAGTTCCATTTTCCCTGCCCAATGAAAGCCTCCCACTCAGTAATCAAATTTAGTTTTAGAAATTTCAAACACTACTAATAAAAATTACAGATGAGGAAGCTGACTACAAAGTGTCCAGTGAGTCCTAGTGTCATACATTCACTATGGCCTCCAATTTCTTAATTAAACCAGGTAGACAAACGTGTCATCATCTTTTCTCCTCTTATTCAGTGTTACTGAATGGCATGTATCAAACACCCACTGAATATTTTGTGTGTCAGTGACTTCTGCCTACTCGCACAACCAGGCCTAGTACTTGGTCTGTGGTGTACTAGTTTACAGTTCTTTTACCTTTCTTTTTCCTTAATCAAACTACAGGCAGGAATAGGTGAAGGTTCAGCAGCATTAAAATGCAGATTACTCATGCTATAGATTAGAAAAGTTTTTGGATGGTTCGCTTTGGTTTAGGCCCATTTGCACATGGTAAACTAAACCATTCAGAATACAAAGTTGCCCGTGCTGAGGGACACACTTGAAAAGAGTACACTGGGACTGAATTTTCCTAGCTATTATGAAAATTCTTTAAGAGTTTTTGAGGGTATGGATTGTTTTTGTGGTGGCTTGTTTTGGACTTTTTTGTTTTGAATTGGTTTTGTTTGATTGTTTTTGTTTGGGTTTTTTTGTTTGTTTGGGTTTTTTAAAGATACAAATAGGAAATAAATGAGAATATCTTTCAATGCTCAAGAAATTTCTGAAAAAAAGAATAACGTCATGACTGCACAAGTGACTCTAATTGAAAGGCTGGTTTGAGAAATGTTCCAGGCTTTCCTTTTCCAGCTTTATAGTAACATTGCTGTGAAACCTTCAGTAAATGTTAAGAGCTCATTTCAGTCAGGCCCAAAAGTTATTGAACAGAAATAATCCTGATAAGAAAATACCAACTTCTTTGATGTAGGCTCATGTTTAGATCAGTTATTGGAGTACCAGCAGAGATTCTTTTCTACAGCTTTCTCTGCAACTCTGACCAAGACACTTATTTTTTCCAGCCATGATTTTCTCTAGATAAAAATAAACCATACTATTCTAACAGCGGTCTTTCAGAATTTCCCACCTTCATTAAGTACTTTGAAAACCACAAATACATAGTATAACAAAAAATAAATGATTATTCTTATTCAGGTATTTAAAAAAGGACAGATAACAATTTTTGCTTATTATTTTAATAGAGAATCCAGTCGAACCTTTGCCATATTTATAGCAATATATACTGAATTTCAGTTGCTAAATTTAAAGTTGTTTCAATTTAATTTTTTGTATATAAGTGATGTTCAAAATCACTTTGGTGAACTCTATCAATGGTCTTTAGGCAACCTGCAATCAGCACTTGCATATTAGACATAAAGTGCAAATAGATTGAGCATTGCAATGGTTTCGTTTCTCCATCAATTGAAAACAAATGTATTGAATTTGCGCAAAATTCAACTAAGTAGCTATAGTTTGTCCACTGTATGTATAGAATTTTAACACAAGTATGCATTTAGCAGAACACCTATTTATGCAGATGTTATAAGATGTAGTGAGCTGTCTAAGAGCAGAAATAGGGTTCATATGTCACTGAAAAGTGTCTTATTTAATTTTAGTATTCTGGAATATTTAAACAGACAAATGTAATGTATTATACAAGTGATGTACTGTGTAGATAAGATCTTAATCACATTTCTTCTTCATTTAAATATTAAAACCAGTTGGTTTTTTTCTTTCTCAGCAACTGACTGCTTCAAATAAAATGCGGTCCTCTAACTTCCACTACTCTCTCTAATATATTAATTACTGAATTAGCTTTTGGTTTTCGATTTTACCCTACACCCTCCAAGAAAGCCTTTTCAGTCCTTTAAAATCAATTACATTTCCCCAGTATATTTATCCAGGTACTCTATCCAAATCTGTTCTCTCTGGTTCGTTAAAGTACATTGAGACTTCATACGCTGTCCGGAAATTCACTTGCTGCAGCTAAGGAACAAAAATAGTTGGAGAAAGTTCTTTCAGGGCTTCTTCTACCTGTAGTCCTGATCTTAGGGTCAGTGAGCAGTAAGGGCTGGCTCCTTCAGAAGCAAAGGTCAGCCAGGAGTCTGATAGTATGTGAATGAGGCAGGCAGGGCAGCACCACTGGCTCTGTCCAGGAACAGCACAGGATCCCAGTCAAGGCTACAGGGAATGGGGCAGACCCAAGTTCAAGCCAGGGAGCATGTCTGTGGGTCACAGTCAGCAAACTACACAGCTAGCCATTGGCCACGGCTGCAACACAGCTCAGTCAGATACCAATAGCAAAGAGCTTCAGCTTAAATGCTCCTGAGAGAAGAGATAGCCGTTGCTGATGCTGCTCTCAGGCTTTTCTTAAACAGCTTTGAGTGGAGCTGAGGTTTCCAAGGCTGGCCACTTTCATTGTCTGAGTTAGTCCTGGGCTCAGATAGCCAAACCTCCATGAGAATCTGTGACCCTTTTATTCACATCAAGTAGTAGAGCTCATTCATTCACAGTTAATGAAATCTGTGTTTCAGGATTTGAGGGTACTTACTGCGAAGTTAACAGCGATGAGTGCATCTCCTATCCATGCCAGAATGGAGGTCTCTGTGTGGATGGGATCAACCACTACAGGTCAGGAAAATTACTTGAATGATAGATATGATACATGGATTTTTATTGTCTAGCTTTTCCTTTGGTACTTTGCCTGTCTAATGTTTGCTGACCTTCAGTGAAGGGAGGGGTTTTGTAATGTGTTCGACAGTTACGCTATAGTCTAAATCTTCTTGTGTGCAAAAAGTAATACATATACACCCTAAGTATGACCCCAAGAATTTATTGGGGGGCTAACTAAAATCATAAGGATCTAATTTAAAAAAGCAGAGTTGTTGTTAGTCCAGTTACAATAGTAAAAACAGTATTAGTTGAAAATAATAAAAAAAAACTTCATGAAGAATGTTGTTATAGCTGTTATACAAGAAATCTTGTAAATATGTATCTTTGATTATGATTACCCTCACAATGTCTATGTGCATCCTGTGGTCAGTGATTTTGTTCTTCGTCAAGAACTGGCAGTCTTACTGCAGGTCACTGGCATCTGGAAGTCTTTGTCAGGAGAATTATGATTTTCAGAGTGGGTTTTTCTCATCTTCAGTCTCAGGCCTTCTTGGAGCCCCTCACTCAGCAGCACTCCCAAATCCTTCTCAGCAGGGCTGCTCTCAATCTGTTCATCCCCCAGCCTGTGTTGATATCAGGATTGCTTTGACTCATGTGCAGCACCTCACACTTGATCTTGTTAGATCTCAAAATTCCCAAAGGCCCTCTTCTCAAGGTTGTCCAGATCCCTCTGGACATCATCCTACCCTTCAGGAGTGGAATACTAGAGGCTATTATTTTTAACATCATGGTCATCTCAGTGTCTCCAACCCTCACCATAGCATAGATGCTATTCCAGAGTTGAAGCTATGGCATGAGAGGCATCAGTCAGTTGGCTGCAGGACAGGTGTCAAAACAAGTGAAAAGCAGCTCAGGCCAAGGCAAGTTCTAAGTAAGCCCTTGCACAGTGGAGTCAGAACAAAGCCTGTGGCCTTCAGCTAATGATAGCAAGAGTCTTATTTACTGGGCTTCAGACACTGTACTTTTTGGTGCTTGTTGAAGTACTGCCCTTTGCAATTACCAGTAAAAAGCAAACATGATTTTGGTACTATTTAATCTGCCATATTTTTCTGGAATCTTTATAATGACCTAAAAAGTAATGTAGTGACATCCTTGCTAGGTGCTCCTGCCAACATGGCTTTACTGGGACCCTATGTGAAGTGGAGATTAATGAATGCTTATCAAGACCGTGTAAGAACAATGGAACTTGCCTGGATCTCATAAACAGGTTAGTTACTACTAAATGAAAAGTTTCCCTGATGGCCTTATGTTAATTCTGGGTTTGGATGAGACTTTTACTGTACGACAAGTGAAAATGGAGTAAACAAATGCTACTGACTCAGTTTTTTGTTTCTTATCTGACCTTAAAAGAAGGTAAAAGGGAAAATGTCTTCTGCACAATTTGTTCTTTTCCTCCTTATTGTTTTGTTGTTGTTGCTGTTGTTTGTTTGGGGTTTTTTTGGTTTTTATGGAAAAAGACTGAAACAGAAGAAAATTGATCTTGAGTTAGATTACTACAAACCCTATGTTTGTTCAACAGCACTTCACAAGTTATTCAGAGACTTGTGCCAGAAGATCACTAGCCCTAAGTAATTTCTTATACCTTCAGTTGAAATTACTGTACCAAAATTTTCTATTAATTTAACAAAATACTCTGTTCATTATTTTAATATGGATGAGGATTAGGGACACCAACCTGGCCTCAGGAGATACTTATGGCTTTGAAATATTGCAATTGACCCCATTGTTGCTGTTGTTGACATACCTGATTTTCCATTTTCTAAAGATTCGTTTGTAACTGTGCGCCTGGATACTATGGGTCTCTGTGTGAGATGGACATAAATGAGTGTGAAACTTTGCCTTGTTTACATGGAGGAAGCTGCATCAACAGGCTTGGAGGCTATCGGTGTCTCTGTCTACCTGGATTCACAGGTATTATCTACTCTTTACCGCACCCAATAAGCTTATTTCACAGGTTTTACATGGTTTCAATATTATAGCAAGAACAAAAATTAATCTCTTTGTTGGAGGATAAATCAATACTAACTTAAATAGAATTTTATCTAATTCTTTTCAAGTAGCTCAAGATTATTTATATTACAACTTGAATTATAATTTCTTTAATCACCCATACATTCAGTAGAAATGAATTCTTGTATAGTACAAAGAAAATTAATATGTATTCTTTTTAATTCAGCCAGGAAAAAAAAAACTATTACTATAGATACAGAGTAAATTTTGCAAACAACAGAATGTTACCTTGTAGTTTGAATTTGCACAGAACCATAGAAACAACGACTTTTTGACCCGTTGGATTGACACCATTTCATTTAGTGCTAATCTTTACATTTTTACAGAGTCATGGCAAAATATTAAATGGGTAGAGATCCAGTAAAATTTCCCTAAAATGATATTGACTTTTATTTAAATTCTCAGTGTGTTGCTGAGCTAATTCATACACAATGTTTTGATATATCCATCTCAAGCAACATGAAAACGGGATCATATCACTGCAGAAATATTTACAGTTGTTTCCTCAAGTTGAATAATTTCTGCATTTTTTCCGCTTAAAATGGTTTTTTCCTGTCTATTCCAGCCTGTGATGAATGCCACATAATGTACAAGATAAAAAAGGATGCAATTTGCATCCACTGAACTGAGAGGAATTTAATTCTCCACGAACAAAGAACAAGTACAGTTTGGGGAATTTCTATATAGCTGTATATCCTTCTTCCATTCACCACAAATCTTAGTCCACATATCACTTATACACTGTTCTTCAAAATTATCCTTGACATTTCAGCAAGAATGAAAAATCTATATAATTTTCCTGCCTAAATCTTTTAAAGCTTCCCCCTGCAATATTTTCTTCAGATGGCCTGTGTTCTAAGTAGTACATCTTAAGTGTCATAGAAACTTCTGTTCATTAGGCGGTGGTGCTGCAGATGTAATTTCTGACTAATAAATGTTAAAATAGCTGTATTAACCTTTATATACATGTTTCTGTAAGAATTCTCTGTTATATTTATAAATGACACGACGCCTGCAAATGAGCACTTAGGAGATTCTAATTTGAAAAGGAACAAGCAATCTGCAGGTGTGTTTTTGTCTTGATTCTTCACTATTGACAATGCAGTTTGACTTTACTTCTTTTCCCTAACATTTTTACCTAAAAGGATAAGATGTAGGGTTTTGTTGTGGGGTTTTTTGTAATTCTTTTTGTCCAATTAGCTGCAATTTAGGCACAACTTTTCTTTCAAAGACCAGGTCCCCTTTAAAGACAGCTGACAGCATGAATTGTTCCCAATGATCAGTTCAATTTTAAAAAAATGTTTTAAAATACTGAGAATTTTGATGATCAACTATTAAAATATTATATACTTGGAAATGAATGGAAACTGGAAACAAATTAAAATGCATTGAATTGGTTAGGCCAAATTTTGTTAATATATTTCATTTTGTTTATTAAATCTCATTTTAAAATTACTAACTTTTATTAGATATTCTGAATGTCTTTTCTGGTCATCATGTAATCTACTGTCTTAAAGAAGGCAATCTTTAGACACTGATCTCTGCTCAGCTGCCTCTAAAATTTTGGCATATAATGTATCACTTAAAATTTTAAATTCTCCATGAATTTATGTTATTTTTGGACTTATTTTACATTGTTCATAATTTTATTTAATTTTAAATAGATTTTTTTAAAAAAATTGGTATAAATAATTAGTTAAATATTAAAATATAGGTTGTTATCCACACTGCTAATATAAAATCTAATGCTTTGCACATCACATAGACTCTTAAAAAAGATCATCACCATTCAGAGTAAAAATGCACTGGTGTATTCTGTCATGATTTCACTGGCAATAATAATGGTCTTCCTAAACTCTAAATATCACTTAGGCACCTTGTTTAAAATCCTTACACCAGATACTTTGGAGAACAAATCTTTGGTGATCTGGGCATGTAAGAAACTGGTTTTTTTCCTAGAGCAAAATAAGAAGTAAAGTGATTTTATAAAGTAGTTCTGAAAGTCCTAAGTAGAATAGCTCTTTACTCAAGATTACAGCTGCTACTGCTTATTGCTTGTATGTTGGTGATATCAGTGCTAGGTATAAAAAAATAAAATGGAAGATGCCTTATGACTCACTGAATCTAAAACCTGTTTTTGTCTAAACAGCCATTTGTTGGCTGGAGTAATGAATGTTACTGCTTAATAATTCTTGAATTTATACCTCAAATCTAAAGAAAAAAACAACTAAACATTTTGCTTTGTAATGTGTGAGACAATGAGCATAGAGGATAGATATTTTGAGTAAGAAAACTCCACACACTTCATCTTCTCTACACTAATATAGTCTTTCAAATATGTCTTACTCAGGGACTGCTTTTCTCTACAAGATTCCAGAACCCTTTGATTTTGTAAATGTTATTATAAATACAGGAAATTTGTTCATAATCTAAGGACATCAAAGGGTATGTAACAATTATTTTGGCTTGATAGGTTACCAAGGTTCTTTGTGAGGGAATCTAAAGATACACTGTAAACAAACTGAACTTTCATGACTGTTTGTGGAATTATAAATCAAATGGAATTTGATCAGCAAAATAAAACTAGAAGCCAAATATAATCTAGGAGTACAGATATATCTTCATTGATACAAAGTGGTCTGACGTTGCATTCTGAATGTGCACTCCTACACAATTATGTAGAGAATAAAAATAGAAAAAATATATACCTCAATATTTCACTGAGTTTGATATAAAAAAAATGAAAACACTGATATTAATTTCACTTCAGACGCTCAGTATAAAATTTTAAAAGGAATAAGTAATTAAACACAATGTGTTACGATCTCTTGCCCTGAAGGTCACTTTCATGACTGAGATGTTATCACTTCTTCTAAATCTTGCCATCTGAATAATCTTATGTCAAAACATAACCTGGGTGATTCAGACATGCTTCAAGTGAGATAATTTTCATGCTAATGCAAAATTTATTTTATATTCAAGTATAAATCATAAGTGTCTGGGTCACCAACTCCGCTGCAAAATGGATTTAATAAAAATACAAGTTTTTTGACTCTAGATCTTTGTTAATTTTAAATTGCTTAATTTGAAAGGATTCTAGGATTATCAAATTGTGACTGTCTTTATTGAAAGAGTTGATCGTTCTTAAGACTATACTTTCTGGTTTTCTTTATCTGAGGTTAGGAAAAAAAAAAAAAAAATTAAGGTCTCTTTGAGAAACTAAATTGTTTGAGTTTTTTTAAATGTGTTGGGTTGACCTTGACCTGCTGCCAGCTGATCATCCAGCTGTTCTTTCATTCCCTCTCATCAACAGAATAAGAGAAAGTAAAGCTCATGGGTCAGCAACATAGAAAGTAAAGCTGAGTACACCCTCAGTAAGTTTACCAATGACACCAAGCTGCGTGGTGCAGCAAATTAGCTGGAGAGAAGGGATGCCACCCAGAGGGACCTTGCCATACTGGAGAAGTGGACCCATAGGAACCTCATGAAGCTCAGCAAGGCTAAGTGCAAGGTCTTGCGTGTGGGCCTGGACAATCCCAAGCTGGAACTGTTGGTTGACAAGGAGGTCAGGTCAGTGTGGGTAGGCTATAGTAATTACAAAACAGAAAAAGCAGTCATTGTGGGTAGCTATACTGATTACAAAAGAGAAAAAGCAGCCTTACCCTTAACAAACCACAGCTGTAACCAATAAGGATGAGTGTTACAAAAGCAGGGGTTAGCTGCCCCAGAGTCAGTTTGAGTCTGCCTGCTGTGCTGTGAGGAGGAAGGGCCAGGTGGCTGGGCATGTAGGGGAAAAGGTAAGCTGTTGTATGAGGGACAGACAGGGTTAGGTGCCCATGTGAAGGGACAGAAAGGAACTAGCTGGTTGTGCAGAAGCAAGAAGGAACAAGAACACTGCAGGTTGCTGCCTGAGGATAGGGTCTGAACTTAAAGTGCTTTTTGCTCTCCTAGGCCTGAGGAATCACAGCAGAAAGCTTTGCTTACAACTCCAGGGAGTGTTTGGTTTTTCCCTTCTAACTGAAAAGAAAGCCTTTAGTCCTCTAAGGAAGAAGGAGTCAGAAGACTGCATGAGGAAAGCTTGGCACTCTAAACAGTGTTGTGTTCATCCTGACTATGACATATGCTGCACCATATGTGGTTAATGGTTGTGAGCAGCTGCAACAGGTCAAGGCGACTTGGCAGTGTGCGCTTGCAGCCCAGAAAGGCATCCATATTGCGGACTGCAGCAAAAGCAATGGGGCAAGCAGGTTAAGTGAGGTGATTTTCTCTCTCTGCTCCCTTCCTGTGAGCCCCCACCTGGAGTACTGTGTCCAGCTCGGGTGTCCCAGCACAAGAACAACACAAGCCCTTTGGAATAAGTCCTAAGAAGGGTCACAAGAAATGGTGAGAGGGTTGGAACACCTCTCTGGCTAAGACAGGCCAAAAAGTTTGGGGCTGTTAAGCATGGAGAAGAGAAGGCTCCAGGGAGATGTTATAGCAGCCTTCA
The DNA here is from genome assembly GCA_013400175.1 of Phainopepla nitens. Classification (NCBI taxonomy): domain Eukaryota; kingdom Metazoa; phylum Chordata; class Aves; order Passeriformes; family Bombycillidae; genus Phainopepla; species Phainopepla nitens. The sequence continues at coordinate 1,357,657 of VXBQ01009835.1, read as the reverse complement.
AGTGTGTACAGGGGGCCTGCAAGAAAGCTGCAGAGAGACTTTGTAAACATCGCATAATGATTGGACAAGGGGGAATGGCTTTAAACTAAAAGAGAGAACTGTGACTCTCATGGGGCAATCCCTGGCCTCTTCTCACAGAAGGTGCCTTGCAACTTCTCCATCAATACTTTCTCACCTCCAGTCAATATTAAAAAAAAATATATTTCAGTGGCTAAAATAGAATGTGTGTTAAAATGAGCTATCTAAATTCAAAATTCTTGTTCAAATTGCCAATTACTGGTTATCATCCAAAAGGTGCCAAAAAATGACTAAGTATCATGAAGTCACTGATTTCAGTAATTTCTGCAGAGCAATGATTATTCCTTAGCTCTAAATAGTTATTCTTTTAAGCACAGATCTACTCTTTCTGTCTTATCTTCTATATGAGATGAATACAAACTAACATTTGGCAGTGACTATGTACTTAAGTTATATGTTAAATGAAGTCAAAATCTTGGCTTACATAACTTAGCTCGTATTTTATCTTTTACATCGTTTTTGAGATTCAGTTTTCCTTATTATCAGCCTCAGAACCTGCTGTTCATCTTGTCTATGTGACAATGAAAACTGTGCTCTACTTTTCATGCAATAGGTTGACCTAACAAAAAAGTCCCACAAAATCTAATCAGTTAAAAGGGAGAGAAGTTTACTTTATCTTTTTGGCCTTCCAAGCTGCTTTTACAGTATTGTACTGCCCGTCAGCTCTGGTAGTGATTGCATCTGCACTCCTCAAGCCTCTGCTTGCATTTCTTGCTATTGATATCCAGTGGAAGAAGAATAATTACACCACTAACTGAAATGACTACTTGTTTAGTTAGAGGGGAGGAATCTAATGGCATGCTCCTTGAGATGTTAAAGCAAGAGCCAGCTTACATAAAAAGAGGTCAAAACTGATTGACACACTGAGAACAAATTCAACATGCAGACTGACAGATCTGCATTTCTGTACTAAATGTAGAGTTTGCGGTGTCTGTCTTTTAGTTTAAATATTAGAGCATTTACATAAGTCGGGGGAACTTTAGAAACTAGGTTTGGTGAACATATCATAAGTGCACAACTTTGATTTATGTATTTTCCTGAGAAGTGCTCCAATGTCTGTGCTGTATTCTGATTTGTGAGGAAAGGAGGTTGAGCTTGAACCCTATTCAGCAAAGATTTCCTAGGACAGAAAGAACCCTAGAACAGTAAGATGTAACCTCATTGAGTATTTTTCTTCAAGTGACAACTCTGGACTGCTAGCTGTCTCTCCTGGGAGCTAAGGTCAGGACACAAACATTCTTTTCCCACTCAAAGTAACTTAAGGCCTACTAAATAGAGCCTTAAGACATACTTTAAAGACTTGTGTCTTAGTCTGGTGGCAGCTTTGCTCCATTGCTGCTGCTCTTTGTTCATGGAAGAGAGTGTTCAAGAATGTATGGCCAGCAGGATGAATAGGAAACACCTGACTGAGCTCAGATGCAGAAAGGAAATACACATTCAGAGAAAGGAGCAGGGATGGGCTACTTAAGAGGAATGTTAAGTCATTGCCCAAGTGTGAAGAATTGAAATTGGGAAAGGAAAAGCTAAACTAGAGCTGAGAATAAAAAAATGTGCAAAGCCACAAGAAAGCCTTTTCTTGTTGGGAGCAAAGTGAAGGCCAATAAAAAAGTGGACCTATTTCTTTGTGGGGGAGGACCTTCTTACAAAAGACATGGAAGACTCTGTGGCATGCAAAGTTTTGTTTCTTCAGTTTTTATTACTAAAGACCAGTTCATAAGCCTTCCAGTGTTCTAAGCCTCATGGCAGAGTTGAGGATACTCCTTTTTTACCAGGCCTCCTGATTGAATATGATCAATTCACCGCAACCAACCTTTTACCAATCTAGTTGTCCACCCTTCCAGACTATAAAGTCCTAACTTGTGTATAGGAATATTGTGGGAGACAGTGTCAAGGCCATGCTAAAATCATGATAAGTGATACACACTGCTAAGAGCTCCAGCTCTTTTTCCACAAGCCTAGTAATTTCATCATAAACGGCAACCAGATTATTCAGGTGCAGTTGTCCCTTGATAAATGACTAGAACCACAGCTTGGGTTGGAAGTGACCTTTAAAGATTATCTAGTCTAACCCCCCTGCAATGAGCAGGGACTTTTTCAATTCAATCAGGTTGCTCAGAGCCCTGTCAAGCCAGGGTCTGAACGCTTCCAGGGATGGAGCACTTACAAGATCTGGGCAACCAGTTCCAGTGCCTCATCACCCTCATTGTAAAAAATTTCTCCTTATATCTAGTCTGACTCTGTTCACTTTTAGTTTAAAACCATTGCAACTTGTCCTGTTGAAACAAGTTATTTTAAAATGTCTGTCCCCCTCTTTCTTATAAGTTCTCTTTAAGGAAACATTGTAATAATGTCTCCTCAGAGCCTTCTATTCTCCAAGGTGAACCACCCCAGCTTCTCAGGCCTTCTTCATAGTGTTCCAGCCCTCTGATTATTTTTATGACCTCCTCCAGAATTGTTCCAAACGGCCTCTCAGATTTCCTGTGCTAAGAGCTCCAGAGCTGAATGCAGTACTCGGTGAGGTATCACTAGAGCAGAGTAGAGGGGAAAAATTCCTTCCCTCACCCTGCTGGGCATGCTGCTTTTGATGCAGCTGAGGACACGACTGACTTTCTGGCTGCAAGTACATATTGACAACTCATGTCCAATCTTTCTTCCACCAGTATTGCCAAGTCCTCTGCAGGACAACTTTCAATCTACAGTTGTTCCTGTTCCCATAGAAATGGGCTCCACCAGGATACTCTCCATGATCGGACTAAACTGAGGCTTACTGAATTGTTGCTCCCCAGATCATCCTTTCAGCTTTCCTTGGAGTGATAAGTGCAATACTTTCCTTTCCTAGTCATTGAGAACCTTCTCCAGTTCCCATGTCTGTCAGACATATTAGGAAATAGCCTTTCAAGTACATAAGCCAGCTTTTTCAGCACCTTCAGATTAAACCCATGGGGTACTGAATTACAAGAAATAAATACAGGAATTGAGTACCAGAAATTTTTTGGCCCAGTGTTCTGTGTGCCACAACAGAATCCAAGTTAGACTTTGTGTCTAACGCAAGGTAACTTTTTGGATGTGACTTTTCCATAACTTGATTTCAAATATTTTATTTACAGCTCTAGCAAAAGGAGAAGATAGTCCAGAATATATTTTTGTATTTGAGGAAAAATTCATTTTATGTGGTCAGTGAAAGCTATCATACCAAATAGCAATGACCTTTCAACTAGCAAGGTAGAGAAAGGAATAGTTTCAAAGAAGTGAAGTTACTGAACAGCTGAAAACCCTATTTGTACGAAGAAAGGTCTTAATAGTGTGTGCAAAGTCTCTGGTCCTTAAGGAGACAAAGTCAGTCATTACCTAATTTTTTACAGATTATGCTCAAAAAATGCAATCCTATAGTCTATTCATAATGAGTATTTGGAAGCAGAAGCTCTCACTGTGTATACAAATAAAATCTGTGATTAGGAACTTGGATGACAGTACACTTCCCTTGTTTTGTAAAACAATTGTTTTGGGTTACAGATCTACACCTTTAGGGAGAAATATCCTGGTCTATTGGCAAAGAATATCTAAATGTGAAGTGTTTGTTCTTCATGCTCATTACTATCTAATTTAAATATATTTAGTACAGCAATTCTAAGTTGATTTCACCAATGTGTTCTACAGTTAATTACTATTTATCTTCAAACACAACCTACTTTTTTTTCTGAATTTATAGAAGTCAATAAAAGAGGAATAAAATGAGCTCTATTTCTTATTATTATCTGCTTAAAAGAAGCACTAGATTATTTATGAAATGTCTTTAAGAATAGCAGCAATGTAGGAAACACCATAGTATGTTCATGCACTCAGGTTAGGACTCAGACCCATTTCCCATTGTACCCACTGCCTAAAGTGGCATCATGGATTGGCAAAAAATCTCAATTTGATTGTCACACTTTCCTTCAAGTTTCTTTCTCACTTATAGTGGTCACTAAATTAATAAAGGATTTCAAACAACTTCTACTGCTTTTTGAATACATTACTGCATGTTGACCAGAACAGAGCCTTGAACCCAATTCTTGCATATAATGTAAGATTATGATGATTTATTCTCCCTCACATTCTTTCTTTCTGTGGCTGGTCTGTTAATAATAATAATAATTTATACCAAATAAGAAAAAAAAAAGGCAAAAAAGCAAACAACCAAGACTTTAAAAAAAGCAATTAAGCAAAAAAAAAAAAAAAACCAACCTAGAAGAAATATTTTCAATTTAAAATATCCAGTATGTGAGTCAGGTATGCATTGTCAGTTTATGTGAAATGCTCTATTTGAAGTAGATGTGGAAAGATTTAAACAAAGTTTTTACTCCATTAGTGAAAACGGAGGAAGGTGATCTGTTAGACTCATACAACTCACAGCACTAAGGGTATTGTATTGTCACAGTTCAAAATTTGCAAGCTATTTTGAATGGAAGAAGGAAAAAAAGCTGCAACAGAATGTTGCAGCCCCAGGGTAATTTTTTCTCCTTGAAATCATGGCAGTAAAGCCATTGTGACATGGATGAAGCAGTTCTGCTGCTCAGAATATCTTTCCTAGGGAGTCCAACTCTCTAACCTAGATGTATGCTGATAGTTCTTTCATCAGTTTTCTAGTTTCTGAAGTCCTTTGGCACCTAACTTTCCCTGTGGATTTCGTGGAAAGATTGGTTGCCTCTCTCAAAATAATGGATTTTGCTTAGGCATCCAAGAATATTGACACTGCTTTTGTAATTTCTGTCTTGTTGCCACAATTTTGATGATAATACAAACAATAAAAAATATCTTAATAACAAGAAGAAGAATTCCCGTAGGAAACCATGTCTCACAAGAGTAGAATCAGTGTTAAACATTGTATCCTAATCATGGAAGTGCTGCTGAGAAGTTCTGTGGTTTGCCTTATGTTTTAGACCATGATGCTATATACACCACTTTCTTAGGACAAGCACGTATTTAACACAAGAGAAATATTTAATGGAACTGAGACAATGCCCAGCTAAACAGATAGTAACAGAAACAGTTAACATAAATATAATCTAGAAGAAAGGTGTCTAAGAGTAAAGCATATATAGAATCCTTTCCTGAAAAGCTTTTGTTTAAAATGAAGAATTCAGAGGATAGGACTATTCTGTGAAAACATTTGAGAGCTTGTGGTAAAGTGAGCACTTCCTCAATCACTAGTGAGGCCGTACCTCAAATCCCGTGTTCAGTTCCAGGCCCATCATGACAAGAAAGACCTTGAAGTGCTGGAGCACTTCAGAGAAGTGCAGGGAAGTGCAGTCCAGAGAAGGGCAGGGAAGCTGATGAAAAGTCTAGGGCATAAGTCTTATGAGGAGCAGCTCAGTCTCTTCTCCCAGGTAAGAAGTGACAGAATGAGAAGAAAAGGTCTCAAGTTGTGTCAGGATATTAGGAAAAAGTCTTCACTGAAAGGGTGGTTAAGCATTAGAACAAATTGCTCAGGGAAATGGTGGACACAACATCCCTGGAAGCGTTCAAAATGCGTGGGAGTGTGGCACTTGGGGATATGGTTTCGCACTGAACTAGTTAATGCTAGGTTAATTATTGGACTCGAACTTAGAGTTCTTTTCCATCCTTATAAATTCTGCTACTCTAAGTGATTATATCTAGATCTTATTGTAAGCTATGAGGTAAGAATTTGGACTATCTAGGGCTACTAGAGCCAAAATCAGTGGTTCACATTAATTATACCTACAAGAAATTAGAGAAAGTCCTAATAAAACTGTTAGAGTTGTTCCTTAATTATTACTGTTAACTGGGAGAGTCTTTGTACTTTTCACCCAGTGTAACTTTGAAGAGATCTTTGAATGTATTCAAGTATGTCATTGTGCACGCTTTAAAGGAGTCTCTATTTTGCAAAAGTTACCAAGGCCCAGGGGATTGAAATCTCAATTCCCACAGAAATTGCTCTGCTGTAAATACTGAGACAAAAGAACATTTAAGCAGCTCTGATGTGAGAACACCACAAAGGAATATTACACATCATAATGCTAGTCTATTCTTCTGTGATTCCATGATTTTTCTTTGAGCTTTGTATGTTAATGTACTTAATATCTTTTATACTAAGTTATTGTAGTATTTATAAAATAAAATATTTTAAATTATATAGGAATATTTAGATAACTATTTCTTGTGCTGGAGTTTGTTTTACTGTGCACTGAAAAATTCTTGAGTGGTTTCAGCCAGGACAAGGTTAATTTTTGCAGTAGCTAGAAAGTAGTATGACTAAGGCTGGGATGTTATTCTCTACCACTTCAGGTCTTTGTTGGGAGCAGGAGGAAAGGGAGTCTCTCTTCTGGGGAGAAGGAGTTCCTTCCAGTCAAGAAAACTTGATGGGGAAAACTGTCCACTATTTGTTTATTTTCATGAGCTTTCCATGTAAATCATTTCTCTTTCTCGTATATTTTGTTATTAATATTGTTGTTGTTATTTTTAATTTCCTTATCTCATTTTTCTTGTCTCAACTCTTGATCTTTTGTCCTTCGTGCCTCCATTTTTGGGGGGGAGGGAAACAGGCAGCATGGTTCCAGTGGCAGCACTAAATTGGGGAATATGGTTCCTAAGCCACAACAACTGGGAAATAGTTAGAAAGAAAGAAGCAAATTAATCAGATAGAACTAGTAAGACAGAAACAAGCAATTAATCACTTAAACCGTGGATGTTTCAGTCAATCACAGCAATGAATGTCTAAAGCAATGGCGGCTGTCAGAAGGTTTCATTTTGCAGAACACAACATTCTATATGTTGAACCAGTTACTGTAAAGATAAGCTTCTTATTTCCAAAAAATATGGCCATGGTAGCACCTTTTTGGATTTATTCGGAGAGGTTGAATTTGACCAGACTTTTATTTAAAAAGTGTAAGAAAATTATAAGAGTATAATAAAATACATGCTAGTCACAAGTAATTTTTCATATACCATCATCACATTCTTGTTGCATTTTCATTTACTTCCTTGCACCCATGTCGTACTTCTGATCCTATGCGTTTTGTCATTAACGAGGTTACTGGGTCAAGCTGTACAGGGGAAATTTCTTTATTGAGTCAGAATTAATGAAGTTGGAAGGATCCTTCTGAGGTCTCTAGTCCAATGCTTGCTGAGATCAATGTTAGCTATGGGGTCAGACAAGGATGGTAAGTCTTTGTCCAACTGCGCCTGGAAAACCTCCAAACACAGAATAGTTCTCATACCTGATGGAACATTTAAACTGTAAAGCAAATAATACATTGTTTTACTCATAGTAAATGTGATTTCTTGGGTCCCAAGAAGAGAAAGAGAAGTTGAGTCTTTAGCTGCACAGCAAACTTTGTCTTTTTTATCATTTGACTCTAAAAAATGCATAGAAATGCTTCAATTTTAAATAAGACCGTTACATACAACATGAAACATGCCTAATAGAGAAGAAAAATCAAAAAGATAATAAATTTTAATATTAGTGTATCCTGGAGGCATTCATGTTATAGACTGATTTAAAATTAAATATGATTTTTTTTTGCACAAAGGCATACTTATATTGATTTAGTGTGATGTTAGAACATTTTTTTTCTTTATGCCTTTAACATATAGCACAACTCTTCAAATTTTCCTTATTTCAATTTTATTTTACATGCCATTTTATATCACAATGTTAAAATAATAAGCAATGACTATACTGGATAAAACATTTATTTTACCTGTAAGATACGTGAATGTGTTTATATTAATATAAGAAATACAGGATATATATATATATTATATTCAGTGCAAAATATCAATGCAGTTCTTTTCTCCATATTGAGCTGCATTAGTTCAAATGAGAGATATGTTGTTTCTTAGAAATTTGTCTTTCACTTACAAGTTTTCAGTTATCTTTTAGTTTTAAAAGCTTTCCTCAATTTTAGTAAGGTAATTGATCATACTAAATCCTATGTTCTTAAAACCAAAGTTAAAAAGTCGCAGATATCGAATTGATATTTGCAGCTTGCCCAGCTATAGTGCGACAATGTCACATTGCCTCTACTGGAAATATTGACAACCATGTTAATTTTCTTAAGATATTTCCATGACTCAGACATGAATTAATAGATTTTACTTGCACAGTCTTCAGGTTTATCTCGGTCTGTATCCCTGTGTGTAAGTTTATTCAACTGTCAACTAAATCTTAATTCTTAACTGCTATATTGTTAGTTGTAGTTTGATTTCTTCATTTTTTATTTCAGTAAATATTTCTGTATTTTATTATGGTAAGGGTATGCCCCAGCTGAGCACCGATCCAGCAGTGCAGAGGCTCAACCTTGCCATGGCCTGATCAGGTTGCTGAGGTTGGATCAGGTTTTAACCCCTGTGCTGGGGCCAGTGGCTGCTACCTGGCCTGCTCCAGCTTCAGCTCTGGGGTGGCCCTGCTGGGGAGGGGGTGACATCCCCAGCTGTCACTGCCTGACAAACCACAGCCCTCTGTGTGCATGGGGTTTTGATGGGGTGGGGTGTCTGGACAGCACTGCCAGGCTATTGCTGGCAGCCTGGGAGCAGGAAAGGTATAAAGGGAAACCCAAGCAGAGCCCAAGACTGGGGGAATAAGAAAGTATCAGTATCATGTTCCTTCAAACAAAGAGAGGAAAGAAATCATGCTCCAGTCTAAAGTTCAAATATCTAAATAACAGTGCTACCTACAGGTGATGTTTTTATATTTTATCCCTCTGGTTCTTGTATTCAATTTTAAATTAAATGAGAAGATATAGCTCTCAAGAGCCATGTGTACATATCTAAGATCCCAAATTAATATTTAATGAAAACAAATGTTTTCAAAATTTCAGACCAAGGAAATAAAAATTTTTAATTTTTTTAATTACTTTGTTTCCCATGGTCTTATCTTATCTTGTAAAGTTCTCTGTAGTGGAAGTCAAACCTTGTCTAAACAACGAAAAAGATACTTCAAAATAGGTGGCAACCTTTCAAATTTACTGCACTCCAATGAGTACCAATTTAATTTGACTTGATATAGGTGAAATAATTGCCTGAAATAAGTCTATTACTGACACAAAGTACAATAGAAATAGAAAATCTAAATCTCTGGCATTAGTCACTAAGCTATAATAAATCTTACTTAAGATGAAATCAACAAAAACAAGCTCAGTGACCTTTTCAGCCCTAGTTTTCCGTGCACTACACAAAAAAAACTTTTGTTAACAGATTATTTACTCATAACAGGTTGAATGAGACAATACTAAAATGATGTTGAAAGGACCTTATGCTTTTCACAAGATCAATGTCAAAGTGACAAAATGAGTACTTTTTCTTTGCAATCAACTACTATTTTTAAATGTTTTTAGATTTGTAAGAAATTATTTATCAAATAATTGATTTTCTTTCTGTAACTGGAATATGCTCCACAATATGATTTTTAGTATTTATTCTCTGTTTAATTTGTTAATTTTCATTCCTTAGATTTATGTTATAGGGTTTTTTTGTTAATATACATAATTGGTGTCATTATTGGTTATACATATGATAAACCTATTAACCGCTCTTTTGATTCGCATCTGTCTATTATGAAATCTCATTGAATGGTCACAAATAGTTGTCAATAATATATAATACTTGATACTAAAACTGACTTGAACAAGGGAACTAGGTTCTGCTGAGCAATTCTGAAAGGAAATCTCTACTTTTCTCTCAGTTCTTTCTATTTTCAACAGGATGTAAATGTTTCAGTTACTGGAGAAAGACCAACTTTCTTTTTCTTTTTTTTCTCTATGTCATGTATAAATTAATATACCATGCTAATTTATTATTCTTTTCCATTTTTGACTATGCTCTCAGCAATCAATTGCTTGTTTTCATGCATTTGTTTTTCTTTTCAAGGTAGAACATATGTAACTTTATTGCTGCACAAAATTCTGTGATCTTCCTTTTCTAGTTGACTAGTCTTTTCAAACTAGTCAATTCCTGTAAGCTGGTGTCTTGAATTTTTAATCTTCTCAAACTGCACTCCAGTATTTTTATTATCTCCTATTAAAAAAAAGAGGAAAAAAAAGAAGAAAAAGAAACAGAATTGAAGAGTCTTCATCTTCCTCAGTCTTCAACTCTAATAATGAAGCTATTTCAAATTTGGTATATAGAGGTTTTATATAATATTATAATATATAAATGTATATATTACAATAATATATTTATATATTCTATTGTAATTTTAAGTTCTATTATATCTTCTTATGAGTCTGATATGAAGTAAACAAGCCAGAATATATGTATTTTCAAACATGAGATCCCAGGATGGTGATTCCACCACTTCCCTGGGCACCCTGTTTCAGTGTCTGATCAGCCTTTCAGTGAAGAAAGTTTTCCTAATATCCAATCTAAACTTCCCCTAGTACAAACTGAGGCCATTTCTTCTCATTCTACCACTTGTTACCAGGGAGAAGAGACAAACCCCTACCTAGCTACAACCACCTTTCACGTAGTTGTAGAGTCTCCTTTTCTCTGGGCTAATCAACCCCAACTCCATCAGTCACTCATCGGACTTATGCTCCAGACCCTTCACCAACTTTGTTGCCCTTTTCTGGAGTTGGGAGCCCAACACTGAGCACACAATTCAAGATTCAGGTGACAGTCTTGATGGAAGATGTTAAAATCTCTAGATTAGGATGCAGTTGTAGAATTGTGCAGATGAGCTCCAAGAAAGACTGAGGCATCACCAGTTGTGAAGTGGGTTGAATATAAAGCAGGAATTGGGAAAGGGTGCTGAGTTTTCCTTACTAAGATATGAGACAGAGTGATCCTTCCCATGAATGGATGGCTTGAAAGAGTAGAAGAATAGTTGTCTTCTTTTCTTCTCAGTCTCATTCTTATTTTTCTCATGTCTATGGCATTTCCTTGCCTCCTGCAGCATTCTGACATGTGGGGGAGCCTCCAGGTTGCCATCAATACATTAATGCCCCCCGCATGGTATGTATGAGATACTTTTCCCTTTTATTTGATGTGTGGATGAATTATTTCTAGTAAGGTAAATATGGTCTGTAAAGCTCAAAGGGGTGTCCAGCCCAGTAACACATCTGGCACAGTAAGCTATGAAAAAGTTTACAGGTGATATTTTAAGCAAAATGCTTGTTATTTAATATTATAGCCTGTCTCACACCAACTTTACAGAACATTTGGTTGTATTCAGCAAGATTATTTCAATTAAAAGTTTTCATACTTTGCAAAAGAATTAAAAAAAAGGTAGATTTCAAATTAAATGACAGTCACATTGGAAGAGAATGATAGTCTGTCTAGGTTACAGTCATAACCAATTGCCAACTTTTTGTGTCTACAGTGCAACAAATTGTAAATTTATTACATTTTGCTTGTGGAAATAATTTAAATGAAAATGTTTATTCATATCAAGAGTAATTAATCCATTGATATTAAGAGATTAATGCCAGAGATGTTTAGTGATGTATTAGGGATGTATTTTTCGAGGATATTAGAATATGGATGCTGAATTAAAAGAAGAAATTTTAACATTTGAATGTAAATTATTTTCTGTAAGAACTACCAAAAAATATTTTGAGTTTGTGCATTTTGGCAAGAATACTTGAGGTCTTTATATTGAGGTCATCTTCTTTGTTAGAATTAATAAATAAAAGAAATCTTGTTTTAGTTTGGTTTTTTTTTTTTAATTTAATGAATTTTCCTGTGATACATGTGTTCATTTTCATCATTAAATCCATTGTACCCTAATTTCTGTGATGGTTATAATTTTTATACAGCAAATGTCAGAAATTCTTTCTAGGGTGGGAATGACAAAATGGACTTTTACCCTCTAGAGATCTCTAGAGATGCCTGAATCTTTTAGCACTGGCAGGACTAAAGATTCATTTTTCCTGTTGATATTGCTAAACCTTTCCTAATAGGGGCAAAATATAGAGATACCGTTACAAGGCATTCCTGCTCTTTCCAGCAATGTCAGTCTTACTTGGCAGAATCTAATTTTAATTATATTTCATGATACATATTTTTGAGTAAACTAGGCACAAAGTTGCAAAGGAAATACAATTTTTAGTTTTTTTCAATAGATTAGGTTGTAATAGAAGCACAAGTGAATATGGAATAATTATCAGTGATTACTTTAACTCATTCCAGAGTATTCTCTTTTGAATTGTCTCAAACCAAGACCCCTGGAGATGCCCATGGGAAGCAGTGAATAAATTCCTTGCTTTGCTTTACTTACTTATGTGGTTTTTGCTTTACCTATTAAACTGTCATCTCAACCAAGAAATTTTCTCACATTTAACTTTTGTTTCTTCTCCCCATCCCACTGTGGGCATAAGCAGCTGGCTGTGTGATGCTTAGCTGCCTCCCAGAGAGTGGGCAGTAAATGCCTACAAAGAGACCTAGGAACATGTTGTTCGTCATTTAGTATTTTGTAAAATACTAATGTTTTAAGATATTTAGATGGAAGTTATGGCACTTAAAAGCATAAAAGTGCACCACCATATCATTCCTAGTGAATGTCCAAAAAAAACCAATTTCAAAGCGTTTTATGTCTTGCATCATTTATGAAAAACCTCTGCAATTAAATTTCATTTTGAGAAATTAGACCCCCACCAAGACATATTGTAGTTCTGTATTCCTCCTCTAGGAAACCTGTGCTATTCAACTTCCTGATAACTGTGTAACAAATTTAATCTTGAAATTTCAATTTCAAGCCTCCTTGCCTTCCCACAGTTACAGAGGTCATCATTTTATATTTTTCATTTTTCATTATTTATGTCAATATAACCATCCTTTTTGATATTTGCACTATAGGTAATTCCTGTTGGATATTCTTTATTGGTGAATATCATTAATTATATGAACAATCTCTATAACTTAAAACACTTATGTGGAAATATTAATAAATATACTGTTATTTGGTTTGAGTTTAGAATTGAAAGCTTATGTGCATTTTCTGAATTTTTAAACAGGTGATAGGTGTGAAGTAAATATAGAAGAATGTATGTCTTCTCCTTGCCTCAACAATGGAAGTTGCATTGATGGCATCAGTTCCTACAAGTGTCTCTGTAAGAGAGGTTTCGTCGGAACAAACTGCGAGATAAATGTTAATGAATGCTTGCCAAATCCTTGTCTTCATGGAAGGTGCTTATTTTTATTTAACTATTATTATCTCCGTGATAATGTACCTAACTAACAATATTTAAGACTTAATGACATGGGAAGTTTGATAAATATACTTTTAATTATGCTCTTCCATAAAGTAAGAGTACAAGTACACTTAAAGATGACAGATGTTGCCTGCTTCTGCTAATGTAATATAGTGACATTATCTCAATTTCTCTTCCATTTTTTGTTCATTACTTAACTAGTATTCAGTAAGTGGGGATTAATTAGTGTTTAATATACTTACAAGCAAATCTTTAGCTGTTACATGCCAACAGCTGAAATAGGAAGATGTCTTCTAATGTGACAATCAGAATCCTTACAAAATGTCTCAGCACCCATAGTATATACATTTGAAATCCATTATAAAACTGTTGAAAAGTACCATGGATTGCAGTAGGTTACATCAGACCACTATTTTGAAATGCATGGAATGATACTACTAGTGCTGAATCTGGAATTGCAGAGCTTCACCTGAATAACACTGTTTTGTATTTCAGATGCATAGATCTCATTGATGGATATAGATGCTCTTGTGAACCAGGATGGACCAGCTCAAGATGTGAGATAAATATTAATGTATGTTTTCAAAATGTTTTTGTTTAATTATAGGGGAAAGGGTAATATGTTGTTGAAACTCATCTTTATTTAGTTAACCTCTGAAGTCAGAATATTGAAAATGTATGACAGAAATTCAGTTGTTTAAAATCCATTCTGAAAAGCACATTATTTTTTGCTTACATGACAGTGCATTAGAAAAGATCATTAACGAAATGTCGGAAGAAGTATAAAGGTGAAGAGTGAATGATAAATCTGGAAAGCCATAGCAAACTAAGCCAACGTTACCTGAATATCATTTCTCCCTCAGTTTGAGATGAATAGGATAATTACCTAATTTGTATGTTTGTGTCTTATTTGCTGTAGTTTAGCTGCATATTTGAATAGTAAACCTCAAGGTGCAATGTTCTACACTGAAAGTTGCCATGACTTGTTTTTAAATTTCAAAATCCATGCAATAGTAAAATTCTATGGTACAAACCCATGGGTTCCTAAATACAGTGCCCACTTCATGCTCTGAAGTTCATTAATAGTTTTATGGTCTTATGGGGAATGGCTGTGAACAAGAAGGGATCCATGTATAAGTCTGTGCTGTGCAGATTCCCATGGTCATCAAACCAGTTTGTAGAAGGTGACTACATCTGGCAGAACAATGAACAAAGTTTACGATATTGACTACACTTTGCAGAAAGTATTGAATTGATTTAGACTTTTTTAGGTTTTCTGCCAGACTGAGTATAATCTGATCTTGGGATATGATCCTTTTAAATGCTTTTGATCTCATGAGAAAATCTGGCATTAGAAAGTTTGGCATGAACCTTCCTTCAGGCTATCTGGCTTCTAATATTGTGCTACTGAATTGTCAAAAAACATTCCAAAATGTTATAGAAACTTCTTTATAACTTATGTATGAATGCAGGGACTTTTCATAACTTTTATCTGAAGCTTAAAGTACTATATAACTAAAAACGTGTCATATTACATAAAGGAAGTATGGTCCATAATTTTTCTGTTGAAAATTCATGGAAGTCTCACACAAGGTATAATTCTGGCTGGAATATTAGCTTCCAAACTCCTTTACAGAAAGAAATAGTCAGAAAATAAGTAATCCATTCTACAGAATGCCCATCATGATAAGATATGATATTGCAAATCTGTATGTCTATCAGCTGTTGCCAATGCTAATACAAAATACCCTTGGGTAATATTTTCTCCTGAAGCATCCATGATTTACACTTCTCTCCATTTGAAGAGAACAAGAGATTAAATGACCTGTAGACAACATCATAAAATTATATTCAAAAGATAATCATATTTCATAGCAAGATGTTTCAAAATGCATAGATTAGAAATTCATAGGAAGAAACAATATACATATACCTTTGACAGATAAGTCTGTCACAGTAACAGCTTCATTTTTTGATAGTCATTCTATTTGTATGCAATGTGATTCCCAGATTAGACTATGCTGCAAATGTCATATTTTAAAGGTTCTATCATTGCATTCATCCCGCTCAGGCATATATCATTCCTATGCAACACTTACAGTGATCAGCTAGGCTTTCTGACTATATAGGGGTATGCACATCACAATCATAGTAGGCTTATGTTCTGTAACTGGTTTTTTTCTAGAGTAGCTTCAGCCACTTCCTTTGCTTTAAAAAATAATCATGATTTAATCCAAGAAATTTTTAAAATTTTTTTTTTCTTCACTTGAAGGTACATTTGTCTGTATTAAGGGCTATGCGATTGCAATTTCATTTGGTGTAGGAGGTGTTTAGAAGGGGGTCTGCAGGAGTGGCTTTTGTGAGAACAGGCCAGGGGCTGCTCCATGATGGAAAGCACCCATTTGAGCTCAGCTCCAGCCAACCAACTGTAGGGGCCAGTTGAGCCTTTCACTCAAGATGATGGCACCTTTGTAGCAACGCGTTGAAGAAAGAGTAGAAAACACTGGTCAGCAGTGAAAGGAGTGAGGGGGGAAGGAAGTGTGAGAAACAACTAGGCAGTAACCAAGGTCACTGAAGAAGTAGAGGGAAGAGGAGCTTGAGGTGCTGCAGCAGAGAGCTCCAGTCGGAGCTGCAGCTTCTGAAGAGAATCATGGTGGAGCAGGTATTTGCCAGTAGTCCATGGAGAGAACCATCCCAGAGCAGACATCTGCACTGCAGCCCACATGTGACCCCATGCTGCAACATGTGGATATGCCCTGAGATTGCTGCGGCCCATGGAGTGCAGACAGGAGCATCCCATGGCTGCAGCAGTGACATGTTGTAGGCAGGAACTGATGAACAGAGAGGAGCCTATGCAGGATCAGTTTCACCCTGCAACACATAAAGAGGACCCACATTGAAGAAGGGAAAAAGTGTGAGAAGGAAGGAGCAGCACAGAGGAGCTGGTGTGAACTACAATCTGTCTTTTTCCCCGATCTGCCCTTTTCAGTGTAAGAGAGGGAGGTAGAAAACTTTGAAATAGAGGAGTGAAGTTGAGGCTGGGAAGAAGTGGAGTGTGGATTTAGGTTTTCTTTCTGTTTCTCACTGGGCCAAAATCTATTTCTAGTTCCACCTATATGTTTTACCTATGTCAAATCTGTTTTGCCCATTACAGCAAATGGTAAGTGATCTCTCTGTCCTTATCAATCTAGGAGCTTTGTAATCTTATTTTCTTTCCTTGTCATGTAGGAGGAGGGAGAGTGAGAGAATGGCTGGGTGGTCATTACAAGGTCAGCAACTAAGATGATTCAAATAACCAGTTTAAAAATAAAATATATTTAGGTGTGTCTATGTATTTCCCTAGGCATACTTGGATTTTTTTTCTTTACATTTTTACCCTGGATTTTTTCCTTTTTTATTTTTTACCTTGGATTTTTTCATCCCCACCTATGTTGCTATAGAGTTTTCAAGAAAATACACTTCAAAACTTTTTCTGGTTGTCTAGTACTTTTAGGTACAAAATAAGCACTATCTATCTTTCTAGTTATAGCCTATAATTTTTGCGTATCAGTTATGGAGTGTAAATATTGGAACTTCCCTATCTTCTACAGTTTTCATTGTTTTATCATTTATGGAATTCACATCAGAGCGAGTAACAGTAAAAATATATGCACTATATGAATAAATTTCAATACACATTATTCCCTTTGATATTTGCATATTTTTGAAATGATACAATGAATGTATATAATGGAAAATTGATCTTGTCTCTCTCATAAACACAGATTAATAATATGTGCAGTAATAGCAATTATGGCTAGTAGTAGGCATTATTTCTTACTTTTTTTGACTTGTTTCATTTCTTTGCTATGATGGGTGAGACATGATTGACAGATATGCTTCTTCCATGCTCAGTTAAGACTGTCTCATCCTTTCAAAAAGGAAGCAAAAAGCGTTTTGAGTCTTTACACAGGAGAATATTCAGCTTGTTGGTGCTTCAGCTTGTATCTGGTAGAAAGCTGTGATCAGACTGCATCCTAGAGGTGTTTTATTTTATCTTGTTTTACCAATCTTTTTTCTATTTTCATAAAAGATAGAAATGAGTGGTAGATCAGGAAAATCAATTGATTTTCTGCACAAAAGCACTGCAGCTTATGCACATGCAGAGGCTACTTCAAGGAAATAAATATTTATTCATCAGGACCAGCCAGATTGCACAAAAGACATGGGTATGGCAAACATTGGTGGATATACAGAGACCCTCAGATAAGATGAATGCTCTTCATGCCTCTCTGAGAATTTTTCACACTCCTATTTCTAATTAGTTTAAAAAAGCATTTGGTAAAGTAAGTCATTTCTTGAAGGAAGCTAAACTAAGGTTAACTTAGCAAAAAAAATGATATAGTTTATGCACAAGATGCTGATAGGTAAATCTAAGAGCAGGAGGAAAGGGAGATACCAACTTTATTCTGCAAAACACAACATCTGTAATTACAGACCCATGGGACAATTTCGGTGTTTGTAATACTTCAGAGACATCCTGGCCATGACATAGAAAGTTTATTTGAAGTCAGACTGTATTAGAGTTTCTTTTAAATAGGAAGTAATAGGAAAAAAAAGATAATATAGACTGGAGAAGTAAAGAAGTGGATGAGACTGATAAGAATGTTGAAGAGCAATTTCACCCCCAAAATGCTAAGCCCTCTGAGGACATTCAACCAACAGGCATATTTCTAATCTCTTAGATGAGAAAATCCCATCAAATGATATCATAGTATGATCTTGCATCACAGATACTCTAGCAAAAGATTGTATCCTAAAACCCAGGAATGTTAACTTATTATATTCAGTTTCAGAAAATAAACTATGTAAAAGTGAGGCCCACAAGCATATTAACAGCTATTATACAAATAATGTTAAAAGCCCAGGTAAAATGTGTGATGCAGCTGAAGAACACAAAGTGGCTCAAAGCCTTTGACTGGCTTAAGAAGGAAACTTAAGACTGTCTGTCACAGGAAAAAAAAAGACATTTTAATAAATGGAGATCTTGCTTATATGGAAATAAAAACAAGTTTTCAAAACATGTTTATTTAAATATTGGGAGGAACATAAAAAACCCAAACTAAAAATTTGAAAGTGTCTTGTAAGGAGCACTCTAAATTATAAAAATTTCTTCACATCTATCAAAGTCTGAAAGCAGGGAATTGGTGGGATTGCTTGATGACAAAAGTGCAAAATGTGCACTCAAACAGTGTTTGAGAGAAGATTGAGTTCTTTGCATTTGACAAATGCCAGGAGGGCCTCACAAAATGGAAAGGAGGAAAAGGTGATAGAAAAGCTTCAGTGTAAAGTAATATTCTAGGGAGAAATAGCTTCATACAACTGAATTCAACTGTCAGTTACAATCCAGGAAAGAAGATTTGGAACAATCATTGACAGTTCTCTGAAGTCATTGTCTCAATCTACAGTCACAGCAAAGCATAACAAAACACCTGCTGCGCATGATTAGGAAGAGCATGAGGAGCAAGACAGAGAACACAATTTCCCTGCCACATAAAACCAAGGTGGGCCCATACATTGGTTGCTGTGCAAGTTCTGGACCTTGCACCTTAAGGAGCACAAGTAGAGTTAGAGAAGCTGCAGAGAGTAACTAATATTATGTGGATTGCCTAGCTGACGTATAAGGAGATATTTAAAGGGCTGAAACTTTCCCTTTAAAGAGGGGAAAGCAGAAGGAAATACAATTAAGATTTATAAAACTACTACAGAGGAAGATAAATGGAAAATCTCTTCCCCAAATTGTGTAGTGAAAAACACACACTTTGGGGGACATGATAAAAATAAACAGAGAAATATTTGGAAGAAAATAAATGACTGTCTTTCAGAGGAAGCAGAGTACCCCTAGAACTTACTGCCCCAAAAGGTTGGGGTGTCAGGTTATCTCTTAGTGGGTTCAGAAAAAGTAGACGTGTCACATAAAACAGGTTCATAATAGAATGATAAATGAATCATTCAGGGAAATACAGTTTATCATGTCTGATTAGACAGTTCTGCTTGCTGAAGGGAGGATGCATGGGACATAGATTTTGCTGAGTGGCTTTCCCTCCACCACTTCTATGGACAGAATACTGGGCCAGATGGGGCACTGGTCTGATCCAGTATGTTCCTGCTTTGTATCATTGTCTCAAAATCAGATTTATTTTTATTATTTTTTCCTCTTCTCATTGTGTTCATAACCCAAAATTTCAAGGCCAAATATTCTTATCATTTTGAATTCCTTTTGAATTTTTTTGGATAAAATCAACATTCTGAAAGGTGGACACAAGTTTTCCCAGTTCATTCCTCAAGATGTTGTACATCTATTTAATCTACTAAAAGAAAAAATTTTGAGAAATTAATAATTAAACAAAATGGAAACGTGATTTTTTTACTGCAAAAAATAGTGTAATAAATTTACTCTTTAGAAAAATACACTTTATTTATAGTTTTGTCAAACAACAAATAGAAATGTATCTGGACAATTCATACAAAGGTCTCAATATAAATCTCATCTTTTTATATGGCATCAATACTATTGAGATTTAACCCAAAGGATACACACTGTAAAAGTAGATTATTATTTCAATAATCAGATTCAGAATGCATTAAAACCATATGCATATTACATTCTGTAGGTAAGAAACCTTGTTTTAAACCGTGAATTAGCTTCTAAAGCATTTATTTACAGCCTATTTTAATTTCTGCATGCTTTATTTTTTTTATTTCATTCCAAACACTTAACCACATGGCTCTTGATTATTAAAAAACCTTCAATTTTGACCTGAGAATAATATTGTCCTATCATTAAGTTAATGCAAACATGCCTCCTGAATGCATCTTTATTTTGCGGTGCAATATATATTCTTTAAATTCCATTCTTATCCCTTTCTTTTGTCCCCTTATCTTCCCCCCACCATCACCATAGTGGATTTGAAGGAGTTCTCTTAAGAATTATTCAGCTTTATAATTACTTTTTTGATACAAAGCAAGACTTGACTTAAATAAAAATAAGTCTACATTTACATTTTTTTTCCATTGAATTTTTTTAAATAGAAAGAGATTTTAAAGAGTAGTTAGAAATAATTTCTAATCAGCATTGTGAAGGCAGACTAATGAAAATTAGTCCTTTCTGCTGTAAAATATATTAAAAAAAATCCTAACTTCCAAAATGCACCTCTAGATTTTTTTAAGAAACAGTGTTGAAGAGACACATAATTTTGAAAAATAGTGGATTTTCACTATTTTTATTAGTTTGCCAAAATGTATTCCTGTAGAATTTTTTCAAGCTGTGGATTGTGCATTTGGAAATAATATAGTGAAATATGTAGAAAGTTGGGCTTTCTTGGACAGAATAACCTCACTTCCAAAGACAGATGTCAGTATGGACCCACAGATTTGGATATGGAAGCAGTATGCCTTGACCAAAGTGCTTTTCTAGGTCACTTGTTAAGAGTCCAGACTCCAGAACAATTCCCTGCCAGCAGAACCGATGAACTGTGCCATGCCAAGGTGGACTCTCTGAAGGGACAGTCATTTTCTTCCTAGTACAAACAAGATTTACTACACCATGACATTCAGAGAACAGAAAACACAGAGAAGAAATAATAAATTATTGCGCTCTAATAAATGTAGTAGATCTTGTATGACAGTGTTTAACTAAGGATTCTTAAGAAAATACACCCTTAAAAGAACTGCATAACTAGAAATCTCAATACTCTTTCACTCTTTGGCCTTGATTTTTAAATTGCCTTGCTATGTTAAGAAAATCAATTAGGACTTATATTTACTGTAAACATAGTTTAGTAAAATTAAAGCCAGAAAATCACCATTCTGTTCTCCTGTAGAACAGAATGTATATTCCATTTCCATTCACTTACATCTCCATGTAAATTAATACTTGTATTTAACTTTTATTTGCCCAGAGCATATGTTTTAGAGATGCCTCAAGCCTTTATTTTAAAACATAATGAGGTGGAAGATCCACTTTTAGCAGTTTTACAGTGACTGATCCTCAGTAGTCAAGTTGAACCATATCTCTTGCTGGATATGTCTGGATTTGGGGAATCCAGGTAGTTATGTTTGTACTGACTTTCTCTGGGAATTAAATACTCAATTTATAATAGTTCTTGTGAAAATAACTGTACACTGCCATTATCTCTCTCTCAATTTTTTGTTGATTATGTAAACCTGAGAAAACTCATAAGAGCCATCAAGAATTCTGGAACTTCTTATAGCGAAGAACTGGCATTGATTATTGCTTTTAATAGCTAGAAACAGCTACACTCCATACATTTATCTAATAATTTTTAACCCTTATATGCGATGTATTCAGCAGTATTATGTGAAAATTATATAAATAAAGTCATAATGGTTTTGAAAAAAAATTCTATCCTAAAAATTATGCTAAGGGTTATTTTTCTTAGATGTAACTTATTGGGAAGTTTTTTAGCTAGTTCTTAAACCATGTTATAGTCTATATTTTTTAACATGCTTTGTAGTAAACAGATTCTAGAACTTATCTCAGTTTCCACTAACCATAAAAAGAAATAATCACCTGTCTTAGAAAGTCATAGTGTAAGTCACAGTTCCCCTCTCTGAAGACTTAAGGGTAGAATTAGCAATTTTTTTCCATAGCATTCCAATGGGAGTTCATGTTGGTAGCTCGTCCATTATAATTTTTAAATCTTTTCCAAGTTCATTGCCTATTAACAAAATATAAACTCAAAGGATTACATGTTAGGTCAAAATGGAGAAAGTCCGTGCTTCACAGAAAAAAAAATAATCAAACAAACAAAAAAAAGAAACTCAGAATAAGAAATGCCTAGTGAAAGGGACCCCTCCCGCTTTACTCCTAGGAGGTCAGATGTAAGAAAATTCAAAAGATATTTGGATGAGAATAAAGTGTGTCAGCCTAGTAAAGAGTTGATAAAAACCCTATACAAATAATTGTATAATTTTAATTTTGTTAAATCTTTTCTTTACACTGGAGTTTATTAAAGCCATCGATGTTTTGAAAGATGAGATGGGAAGGGGAACATTGGAGTGCTGTAAGGTGTGAGTACTGCATGTCCCTTGTGGATGTGAGGAAGGTTTGGGAATAAGCAGAGTACCTCAACTGAAGTCAATAAGGGTGGTACATTTTGGGGTATTTCAATGACAATGTAAGCAACAAACCCCTTCAGAACAAGAAAACGAGAAGATAAGGCATTAGGAGCAGCTTTTTTGTCCTGGTTTCCTTGTCTGTAGCCAGGTTTGACTGCAGCTGCCCTTGAATGGAATGAACAAAACAGACAGGAAAAAGAAAAAGGGCAATGATGGCCACAGGAAAACTAGGCATTACAGCTCTTTGGACAGGTTACTTGCTCTGATAGGACAGAAAAGAAAGATTTACAGCCTATGAATACCCAGGTGTGGTGAGTTCCCTTTGTTTGGCTGCCAGACACAGCCACTCCTACACTCTCATTCCTTATCAGGAAAGAGGGGGAAAATAAGAAGAGAAGCTTTTGGGTCAAGGTAAGGGCAGGGAGATTGGTCATGGTCACCAATTACTGTCGCAAGAAAAACAGACTCAGCCTGGGAAAGATTAATTTAAATTACAGGCAATGAAAAACTAAAAGACTTTCCTTCCAACCTGCCAGAAATGTGTTCCTACTCAAAGTTTCAGATTGAGTAAAGACTGAAAAGACCTCATGAAAGTAAGAAGGTACTAATTTAGGTGTAAATAAGTCAGTAATTGTGACACTCCTATATATCACCAAATTTGTGTTTTGGAAAAGCTAAAATGATCCATCTTTGTGAATATTATTCTTGTAGTTTTCATTTTTCTTAGTTACTCAGAGGCAATATTCCTTATGTGATCACTTCTAAGCAAGAAAAGGTAAAAAGATATCTTACTAGGTTGGGAACTGGGCAACTGAGGTGACCAAGAAAGTATTTTTCTCCTACTGTATGGAAAAAGAGAGACAATGTCTCTAGGACTGTGAGTCCCTACTATTGTTGCTCTGATTTGGCAACTGTCTGGTTAGGGATCATAGTTAAGATTCAATCTTCTATTATATAAAGGAAGACAAAGTGAAAATAGCATTGGTGTTTCAATTAACTTGTCTTCAGATAACTGGGGTAGCTGGGAATTTTCTGCAGAGCCAGCTGTTCCCTAATATCATGCTACAAAGTCAGTCTCTGGTGGGATCTAAGAGAGACAAAACTTGGTAACAATTGTCTTGCAACTTCAGTTTGTCATGTCATGTCCCTATTCTTTAGACTACAAAATACGGCATTTGGTGGTATGTGGTAGCTTATCAACTTTGGGAGGAAGTTATCTGTGGTATTTTTAACACAGTTCTTTCTTTTCACTGACACAATATTCTAGCATGAGTTAAGAGCAGTGCAGAGTAGCACCTCTCTGGTAATAGTGTACTCTGGTTTCTTGCAAGTCTAATGACTTTAACTTTTAACTGCAGCACATCAGAATGTAGTGGAAAGTGATAGGTGTGATTTCTTTCCTAGAAACTTTCTGATGTTTACTTACTTTGGCTTACTGTAAACTCTTAAAAGAACAATACATTTCACAGAAGAAAATAAAAAGATTCTGTGTTGTTTGCAACTTGGTACAACTGTGATAGGGTATTTAATCAAAGCTGTGGACATTTGCCTGAGCTTTGAATTTATCCTTAGTTACTTTGATGATTTTGGTATTTTTGGACTTTAACTTTTGAATCATAATTAGGTAAAAATTTGATCCATTAATTTATATAGATTTAATTTATTCTGCTAATGGGAATAAATAAATTTGGGTTTGTAGTGGAATACAAGCGAATACAGATTAAGAAGACTAGACAAGTTAATGGAATAGAAGAAAGTTAGAGAGTTGGAACTGAGAATTGAGATATTTTATAAACAAAAAAAGAGCACTACTGTCTGCCAACAAAAAAATATAATTAATATTGCAAAAGAATACTTCTAAAACCTAGACACTGGAATTTTGGCAGTCTGTAGGACTAACTCCATCTTCCTGTGGGATATATAATTCAATTAGCTTATGTAATGCTCACTAATAAATCATCCTATATACACCCAGCTGGAGAGCTTATAGGAAAATAAGTTGTTTTCTCACAATTCCCCATGGATATCTGCATTTACATTCTGGCAAAGCTACTGTAGTACCAGTAGGAAATGTGAGTGCCCTTGGATATCCTTAAAGAATTAAACCTTCTAAAGTTATGGGAGTGTGAAAATAAATTTAAAATACTGGATTTAGCTAGACTATTTGGGTTGCTGCTGCAAAATACAACTCCTTTGGGATACAGGTAAAAATGAGGTTTCTGTGATCGAGGACAAACTCACATTTTTTGCACTGGCTATTACACTAACTATACTCTCCTGTAATTCTGGAGAAATATTAACTTGCTGCTAGTTTGTGTGATTTGAATTTGATGATTTTTACATTCGCCTTATCAGAGGAAATTGTTATTATGTGAACACATAAACATGTTTCTATTTGCAATATTAGGCATTAATTGATAATGAGAAAACATTTATCAGGAAATACTGATAAAAGGCTTGTGTGCATTCATTCATATAAGTTATTCTTTACTCAGTCCAGAATTCTCTTACTGATGTGTTTATTTTACAGCAGTAGGGTCTAATGTAAAAAATTAGAAGAAATAATTTTATAGGCTGTGGCTCAAAAACATGCTTTAAAAATTTAATCATGAGTGAGATTGCTTACTTTTGACTCTAAGTCTGCTTATATAAAGCTATATTTGCTTCTCTGCAAGATTAATGAGTAGGAGCAAGTATAGTGACTGTGAGTTGTAATCAAAGGATCTCTTTACAAACAAAATATTGTGTCAAATTAGAGACTTCTGTTTATCAGACAATAAAAAAGTCCAATAACTTTTCTAATCTCCAGATTCAATGTCTTGCACTTGTTGTTGAGATGAATGAACACTAAGGTGTTTTAAAGATGTGTAATCAATAATTATTATTTCTCTTCTCAGGAATGTGAATCTGCTCCATGCATTAATGGAGGTTCTTGTCAAGATGCCATCAATGCATTTGTTTGTGCTTGCCTGAGTGGGTACACTGGCAGGTTTTGTGAAGTTGATGTTGATGTTTGCAGTGAGCCCACACCGAACTCAGTTCTGTGTTACAATGGAGGTGTATGTGTTGATGGACCTGGAAGAACCTTTCATTGCAGGTTAGTATGAATACTGTCATAATTTCTTTAGTTAATACTCATTGATTTGTTAAAATTTCAGGGCAGTACTGATACCGTGTTCACTACATGAGCTTAAATGGATTTGGTGCTCAATCTAGTGCTCAAAAATATTATCTTAAACCATTCACTGCTTAACATCAGACCCTTCTATCTGAAAAGTTATCTTCTACTGCTTTTCAGAATCATGTGTAGAGACATCTAAAATAAAGAGATCCTAAAATATTTTAAAGTATTATTTTACTGATATGTATATACTTGTGTGTTTTGTACTCAAAGGGAAAATAAACTTGCAATCAAATTTAGAAGACATGTAATTTACATACCATGTATGCACAGACACATATCCAAAACAGTGTCCTAAGACCCATCATCATCATTCTCCAGCTGTTAAAGACTTCTGCCTAAATACATGTAATTTTATGTCTTATATACTTTTAATATGGCTTTAAAATTAGGCTACTTTATAGACTGTTTACATTATTATGTGAAATCTTAATTTCTAATATTACCAATATCTCTTATATTGATACACTTTAGAAAACAGACATAACTCTCATTCTTATCATTCAGCAGGTGCTACCATTTCAAGGAATGTGCACAGATAGAAGTAAGAAATATAAAAAAGATCATAAAGTCAGGCTTGCTCCTGTACTGTGAATGTTACAATGTGAACCCTACTCCTTTTGTAACCTTCCATTCACATGTTTTAAGCAGTCCGAACAATGCTCATGTACAGACTGGAGGATAGGAGTTATATGGAGGATGGAAAAGTGGAATCGAAAAAAAAAGGAAGGGAGAAATATCACCTACTCTAGCAAAACACCACAAATATTCAAACAAAACATAATGAGTCTTAATGCCTGTCACACACTGTGGAACGGGCAGCAAAATGACATTAATCCTCTATTGCGTAGAGTCTTCTTGTTTTGGGGATACATCTTGGGATGTTTCAATTTTGTAGCTGGTAGATCAGAAAATAGGAAGTAGTGAAAATGGTCCAGCAATTGGCAAATGTCAGGCTGCCTCAACTGTGAGCACTACTGCCAGCTTCAACTATGATATATGTGATATTTTACTCCGTAGTACAATGAACACTTCAACTTTCCTTGAATTATGTGTGAATCAATTACATGAACAACCCTACAGGCTTCTCCCTGAAATGAATATGAAAAATATCCTTTGGGATAGTCCTTGAATTGTGTGTTATCTGAAATATCTCTCTGTCTTCAAATCCTTGGTTTAAAAATAAAACAACTCATTGGAAATGAGGGGGATGCTGGGACTTGTAATTCAGTTCTATCCTGAGCAGATTGCCACTGAATCAGTGCTTCAGGAAACAGATTACCATCTGAAAGGATACCACCTACCCTCCTTTCTATTTCAGTCTTCTCAGTTAAAGGTGCTGGCTGCCACAACAATAAACACTATATGAATCAGCAAATTAATAATAAAGATAGCATTGGGCTCAGAGGGCCTTTCAGAAGACAGTTCAATCCAATATACATATGATTGATATAATGAATATGTAATAGGAATTCCAAAGCTTTTTCATGCTATGTTCCAAGTATTCTGGAGAAGAGAAACTGTTTACATAAAATACTCTGAAATTTCTCATTTTAATCCACAGTTGGCTCATCTCCACTTTTGCATCTTTTGATATCAAACCATTCAATGTGTTTATCTTGGGATTTCAAAATGTAAGCACAATAATAATAAAAACCATTCTTCCTTCCTCACTAATTCTTGCATTGGCCTTTTTCAAATGTTCATTTCGAGTACTTCCTGCTGATTAGGTTCAGAAGTCATAGTGTCTTGGAAGGATTATCTGTGTAATGTTTTCAGCCTGATCAGGTGAAAATAATGTCAACGGTCCTACGATGGGTCTTGCCTTAGATTATGTTCTTGAATATTATAGCTACATTGTACTCTTTCAGCACATGTGAGGTTTGTATTCATGTTTTTTTAGGGAAAAAAGAGGAAACTTTTGATGTCATTCTGTCTTTTTCAATTTTTTTTTCATAATTTATTGGTATTGTTATAAGTTCAAATTTAATGTATTTATTGTTATAAGTTTTTGGGTCTGAAAGATGTGTAGCACCACAAGTAACTTTGACCGTATATTTTGATTCACAAAGGAGGACTGGTGCTTTTTAAATCCACTTTTGAGATTATATTTGACTAAATAATTTGTTTCAGAACTGAAGCTTTTTTTGGCAGCATCTTTACAAGATTATTTTATACTCAAGACAGGTAAGAGTGAATATTTGATCAACAGAATTACTGACCAAAAAGTGCCAAGTTTTTTTCTTTCAGCTTATGAGATCTTAATCAGAAAAAAATCTAAAATAGGAGTGTGTTATTCTACATTTTCTCCAAATAAAGCACAAATATTTTAAAATATTCATTACAATATCTACCTATCTATTCTTTCATTCTTCTGATAAGGAAGCAGAATTTAGATTTTAGAGCATAATGTTTCCAGTACCTATGTGTTCTAAAATTCTTGACCTGTTTGAGCAAAGAGCAGTAGTCCTCATAATTAGCTAGGACTTCTACAGGGATCTAGGACAGGGATTAAAACAATTCAAGCATGGAGAGGCTGTATGAGCAAAAAACTGCAGTCTGGAAGACATAATATTCTGTGGCTGTGGTATGCAGACAGCATGTATGATAAGAAACGGTAATGTAGAGCTGTTTGTCTTAGAGCTTGTATAGGGTAATATACTGGCATGGAGTAAACAGTTGTGGGGGGACCCTAAAGTGCAGTCTTGAAGGGCAACCCAGGCAACTGTATCAAAAATATCCTTTTTCAGAATCAAACTTGTTTAGGATTTGGCGAGTCTTTTTAAACAGAAATGTAGTTTATCAGTACTGTACATTCAGTCTTTTACCCTAAAGGAAACAGAACAATTCTTTGAAGTTGTTCATGTCAACTGTACCTCCAGGCAATATACAAAAAGTTCTCCTGTACTTCAAAAGGCTTAACATGGGAAACACAGCTGTGCACCCCCATCAACTCAAAAAGTGACTTCATTGTAAAGTAATTGTTTTGAGGCTTACTCAGGTCTTGTCTGCTGGGTAACAGAAAAAGCATGCTTCTGCTGTAAGATTGCTAATTCAAAAGCTTAATTTCATTTAGATGGTGAAAGACTGTCTTGCAAGGTCTGACCAAATTTGCATAGTACACATCACACAGAGCTATGCATCTAAGTTCCTCAGTGCACTGAAATAAATGTAAAAAGCAAGATTTTTTCTTTCCTATGGATGATGCAACTTCACTGGACCATTAGAATCTCTTAAAGCTGGCAAGTCATAAAAAGGTAGGTTCTCACATTTGCATGAGCTGTGAATATGTATGCAGTGAACTCTGTTTCATCTCCGAGAACAGATGCCACTCCATTTCTATGTAGATAAGAAGATGGATTCAGCTGATTTTATAATTGACTGCCTAGTTCTTTACACTTAGTGAAGCATGAATATTTTAGTGTTCGCATTGTGCGTATGTCTTAAGTTACATGAAAACAAAAGAAAGTGTGCATGGATTCAAGCGAAGAACCATATAACCCTGTGCACTATTTCCAGCAGTGGCCATAAGGAGATTGCCAGAAAAATGTATAAAATGTGCACGTTATTTGTCCTCCAGTTCTTTCCCATGTTCTCTCAAATAGGGGTGGTCCTGAGCCTGTTTTGATTTGTTCAGTAGAACTCAGAATCTCTACTTACACCATCTTCCCTTGAACATAATAAACTTTTCCTCTGAGGAGGGGCCTTTGACTAGGTCAATCTCCATAAATGCCTGCCCATATTAGTTGTTCTGAGCCAATATGGTGTAGCAAACAGACCCACAGGTCTCACCTGTTGCATGGAAAAATATCTCCCTTTTTAAAAATTGTAACCACTGCTGCTTCCAGCTTTATCCTATGTCTAGTGTGGAAAAAGAGAATGAAAAGATGATTCCAAGGCAAGCTTTCTGTGTTTTTGTGGGCCACTACCACATTGAGCTGTGCCCCTTCCTTTCTAGGGTAAAGGTTTCTTGTTTTCCCAGTCAATCTTCCTTCAGAAGCCATCAAAAACTTTTAGGCATCCTTCTTGCCCTTTTTCAGGCTTTTTAATTTCTATTTTTCTTTTACTAACACAACAGGACAAGAAGTACACACAGTGTCCAGGCTATGGGCCACTCTGTGATTTAGAAAATGGCATGTTTTCCTTCTCCTTCTCTATTCTTCCCATAACAACAGCAACTAACTTTTCACTGATGCTGTGAGGAAAGGGACCATAGGTGTTTCAGTATTATTCTCAAGCTGGCTGATCACTAAAATGTAGTTTCCATGGAGAATAGTTAAATAAATTTAGTATGCTACATGTGACTATACTACTGTATGTATCACTATTTTATGTATATGTATATATATCTCTAAAATGCATATAATTATGTATATACATGATTTTTCATTACATCACACTTTCTTATTTAATCAAAATCTCATTCTTACTGTCAGATCAACAAGAATAGGAAATTATGTTAATGACAATTTCTTGTTATTTGTTATTTATCCATTTTATAATGACAAATGCTGGTGTCTTCATGTAAAAAATACTAACTGTAAGACTATCAAATGAGATAGTATAATAAAAATGCACATCATGTCCTGTATTTCACTTACATGACAAGTATATAAGGGAAAAAGGAACAAGTCCATCACAGTCTTTATTTGATAGCTGCTAATGTCAACAATTAATTTAATAAACTGCATTTACTATTAACATACCCCTACACTTTCAACTATAAACAGAACTGTAATCAAAAGAAAGTTAACATGTAGATTTGGGGGTTTTTTAACAGTGGTTCTCTAAGTGTATTACTTTTCAGAATTATTTTAGAAATCTTTTTGAGAAGAGTAGCAAATTGCCATGTTGCTCTTTTTGAATGATGTTCCATGAAGGGTAAGTTATAAGTTAAGTTATAAGTTATAGTTATAAGGAGGCAAAAGATCTGTTTTAGAGGAGTTGTGCCTGTATTAGCAAATTAACCAGAAGGTTAAGATCACAGGATCTAGAATTAGTATTAAACCTAACAAATAATGTATCTAAAGAAGTTTAATGTGTACAATATGCCTGATAGAATACCTGTCTCCTAGAGCTTCTGGGCAAAGGTAGAGAAAAATTATCATTCTGTCATTCAAGTGGATTACTATATGTTTTGATATTCAAACTTATCAAACAATTTTAAATACCCACTGTGATATTTAGCTAATTAAATAAGAAAAGTGTAGAAAATTGAAAATGGCTAGAAGCTGTAAAAGTGGGAGCATGAAGAAAGAACAAGGCATTAAGACACATATCCCAAACATAACTATATATATTTATTTATTTTAATAAATGCATGCTCTGTCTTTTTTTCAGCCTTTACTAGTGATGTTTACAATGGCAGCACTTCATCTAGTTAAAATTACCCACTCCTTATCGTTTTACTGTTCTAAAATTCAACACTAAAGTGCAATCTGCTAGAGAATTAGCATTGTCTACAAAAATGCAGACAGCAGTGTCTGGAAATGAGGCACTAAAATCTAGTAGGAATAAAAACACAGCCAAAAGCAAAACACAAATCTAATACAAATCACCCATCTGCCCAGTCTCAGAATAAAACCATTTTAAATCTTACATCTGAATAGCTATTGCCAATTGTTATATTCTATTTTTTAAGCAAACCTTTTAAAAATTCATTGCCTGAAAAGACATAGGATGCCTCTACCCTATATATATATTGGTTTGTGGTTTTGGTTTTGTTTTCATAGCTAAGTTGTTTTGTGACTTTATGATACAGAAGCCAAATAAAAATAGCTAGTGGGAATCATATTCACATCCTCATTATACAAGGTGCAGGGATTGAGCAGGTGGGAATGTACCTGTAACAAAACATTTCAGTTTTTTCTAGTCATACACAGAGAATATTTAATTCAAACTTACCAAAAACATGAATGACTAAGAAAAATCCAAGACTTATAAAAAGATTTAAAATTTCACAGTGCTTTAAGATATAATATGCTGCTTATTTATTCAGCATACCATGTGAAATATTAAAGCATGTTACACAAGTGGTTCAAAAACATATCACTATTGATATTTTTGCTGTTAATCTTCAAAACTATGTGATATTTGTGGCATTATTTTATTTCTTTCTAAAATGTATCTTCTAAGCACATGTAAAAAAATGGCGAATATACTGCTAACAGGGAACTAACTGAGCATTTTTTAGTGACTCTTTACAAAAGCAGTAACAAACCTATCAGAATCTGCATCACTTAAAAATAAGACTGCTTGGTTATATTAAATTAACATGTCATATAATGTGACAGTTGACAATGTTTAATATGTTATTGTTTAAAATCCCTTATTCACTGTTTCGCAGAGTCCAAACCTACTGGCATTTTGCAAACATAAGAAATTTACTACCTTGTATCCTGAGTGACAGCCCTCAATTTGAAAAAAAAGGCTGTGCTTCATATGAAATCTGCTAACTCAGACTATAATACAACAGTTTACTAGAATCCTTGAGGGTATTTTTTTTTATTAAATAAATGCATATGATCACTTTTTACAATAAAAATAGTTACAAGAAATATAAGAAAGCAATGGAAAATATTACTCCTTATTTTTCGATCAAGATAGAAGTATTATCATTTCAACTTGTCTGTATAAAAAAGGCTTTTTATAAATTGCATTCTCTTGTTTGTTGACCTTGGTAGCACAAGGACTTTGAAAGCCAGTCTATTTCGGGTCATTGCTTAAAACAACAGAATTTCCACAAGTTTTATTTTATGGATTGATTGAGTTTCATTTTTAAAGCTCATTTATTGAAAAACTACAGGGTAGCTTAAGGCTATTTCATTTTACTGTAGCCTACATTTAAAAAGGTGAGAAAATTACGTAGATCTGAAAATAATTAGGGGATTTTTAATTTTTTTTTTTTTATTTAAAGAGCAAGGTATATATAGACTGATGCTTTTCAGAGATGGGCAAGGACAGAGAAGGGAAAAAGAAAGGAAAAAAAAATGAGGATATTATCCAGGTAAATCAGTCATTTTTAAAGCCCATAATAATAATAAAAATGGTTTTTCCATCTGAGTTCAGCATTGAAATTGGACATTTCAGAATTTTTTGCAAGCATGTGTATATGCCAGTATGCGTGAATATGATTAGACACTACCTTAGAATTTTACGCTGTATTTATTAATAAGCATAAATAAGTCCATCTCACTGAGCTGTAATACTGGAAGGATACATTTTACCTTTAGTAATTACAAATACTATTTATATTTACTCAAATTTTTTTAAAAAATATATATAAGGCATTGTTTTCTATGCCTGAATGTGACACATAAAGTAATTCTATTAAAATTTCTCTTAAATGTCATAAACTATGTATATTAATGTAACTGGAATTACATATTCTTGCTTTATATGGGTTTACCTCAAATGCTTTGCTATGTCCTAAAGATTTCATG
Organism: Phainopepla nitens; assembly: GCA_013400175.1. Lineage (NCBI taxonomy): Eukaryota > Metazoa > Chordata > Aves > Passeriformes > Bombycillidae > Phainopepla > Phainopepla nitens. The sequence continues at coordinate 1,324,688 of VXBQ01009835.1, read as the reverse complement.
CCAAAAATCTCAATTTCCCTTCTATAGGACACAGCTAAAGATCAGTGTTCACCCAGTTTCTATTCATCTGCACTGGTGAACTAGGTGCTTTTCCTGGGTGGGAGTTCAACCCAGGGGAATAGCTATTTCCCTTCAGCAGACAATGTAGTACATAGTAATAGACAGTACCAGATACAGATTTATTTTTTTCTCCAACTGTGTACACCTGAATTACTTCATGCTGAAGTAACCATAACTTAGGAAGCACTAATGCTAGAAACAAGATGAATAACTCTTGTAAAATAATCTTACTCAGGATTTGAGCATTGAAGTAAAAGTTTATTTTCATTGTTGATATAATTCTCAATAACTTTCTGTCTAATATTGAAACAGTTCTTTGTACTCATTATTGTATTGGGGAATTGGGGGGGAGAAAATGGAACATAGAAACCTCCATTTAGTGTCAGACCTCAGCCACATTTTGTTCTCTATCTGATCTTGTACTGACTTCAGAGGAATGCCTAAGTTACTCAATAGAAAAATATTTTTCTCCCCAACTCTTCTTCTACCACCGCCTATAACTCTCACTTTAACTAGTTGGAGGCACTGATTGCCCTGAAGCAGAAGTTCAAGATCCTTCATAAAGATTATTTTAAAACATTTTTATATTAAATATGTATAATTCTGTTTCCACTAAATTTCAAAACTTTTTGAAGATTTTCTTTCACAAGTCTACCTTTAAAAATTGTTCATCTCTAATAGTTTTGTGTAGGTCATGCATGTTGCTTTATATGTCTCCTTGTTTTGATTTCTTCCAGAACCCTGTTTATCCAAAGTGAGTATAAGTCATTCTGGATAGGTGTGCCTGAAACACTGTTTCCTGCATGATTGCAGGTGCTCTGTCTTCTTCTCAGTGAGCACTACAGAATATATTCTTCAGATACTAGGTACTTTGGTTCATACTAAGCACTCCTATTCTTTTTTCTCATTTTCTCATCAATCTCTCAACAATCTTCTTGTGATGGCCTTAAAGTAAGAAACATAATTGCTGTTTTCTCTCAAATAAAAAATAAAGAGTACAGAAAGACTTCAGGAAACAGACTCGGCCATCTTTGCTTTCCAAGTATATGTAGAGGACCAATGGCAGGTAATTGCAAAGCTATGAAAGTGAGGAGCAGAAAATATAATTCTTCACTGTCAGTGGTCTGATGGAATGAAAATATTTTTTTTTATTCTAAAAATTAAACTGATTTGGAAAGGATAATTAAAACTAAAAGTAATAGCATGCAAATGGCCAAAAAAGAGTCAAGAGTCTGCAGTTATCAGCAATTCTTTGACTATGTTTGATTATTTTCTTCATCAGCAAACAGGTGTCTCCTATTTTCATTCCTTCCATCTATTTAATGATGTTTGATCCAAGGTTTATAAAAGCTTAAAGGTGAAATTTTAAGGTACAAGCCAATTTTCTACCCCACTCTTACTTGCACGCTGGTAAAAAAAACGTTTGTCCTGTACTATGTTTTATAAATCTCTCAACAGTTTTAAATATCTACAGCTAGCTAGATTAAGAAATTAAGATGGCACTCTAGGCACTACATTGGCAATGCAAGCATTGAAGTTAGCTTACAAAGGTAAACTTTTAAAAAAACAGTATACTATAAACCTTGTGCAATGCCTTAGTTATGTCATTGTAATACATTCTCTAGAGAGGTTTCAGGCACTGGGGAAAAAATGAAAAGCATCTGTTTTTCACTCTAGGTCTTGCCAGGTTTGGCAAACCAAAACAGTTTGAAGTGAGAGATTAAATTTATAGCTCACAGGTGAGTAATCCCAGCAATCTACAGGATTGTTTCCTGAAATTCTCTCCAACAGGAAGGCTACCAGACATGATACATTGAGAATTTTTCTGGTATAATCTGGTTGAATGATAAAATAGAAATTAGATAGTGGGGAAAATCAGACAATGGAAGAAATTCTATGAATGCAAATATTGGTAACAAATATTATTTTCACTTGTTTTGAAGAAATGCAAACTTTTCTTTTTTATTCATAATCTTAATAAAATTGATAGACTGTCTCATACTGTGCATGTGTTAAAAGACATGGCAAGGGTGAAGACCACATTGGATCAACAGAGAGTTATGACTGGAACTCAGGAAAAAAAGAGAGTTTGTGACCTTTTGTGACCTTTAGAAGTAGGGGCGGGCAACTCAGGAAGACTTATAAGGATGTCTGCCTGGTCTAGTTGAAAGTGTCCCTGTCCATAGCAGGGGAGTTGGAACTAAATGATCTTCAAGGTCTCCTTCCAAGCCAAACCATTCTATGATTTTCTGTTGTGTGGTTATGCAGGTAGAAAATTGGAAGCACTTGAATAAAACTTAATCTTCCTAGTGGCATAAAAAAATATATCTATAAATACATTAGCAACAAAAGGAGGGATAAGCAGGATCTTCATATATTATTGGATGTGAGAGGGGAAACAGTGGAGACAGAAGAACACAAAGCTGAGGTACTTGATGCCTTCTTTGCCTCAGTCTTTAACAGTGACTACAGTTGTTAGGGGTATCAATTGCCTGGCAAAAAAGGACCTGAAGATACTGGTTGATAGCCAGTGGAACACAAACCAGCAGTGTGCCCAGGTGGTCCAGAAAACCAATGACATCCTAACTCACATCAGAAGCAGAGTGACCAGCAGGATTAGGGAAGGGGTCATTGCCATGTACTCAACTCTGGTGAGATTGCACCTTGAATTCTGTGTTCAGTTTTAGGCCCCTGATGACAAAAAGGATAGCGAAGTGCTGGAGTATGTCCAAAGAAGCTGGGAAAAGGGTCTAGAGAGTATGTCTAGTGAGGAGCTCATAATTACTTGCTAAATACTGCTGATTAACTCTCTGTCCTTTATATGTTTGGAAATGGGTTCCAAGAAACCTTGCCCATGACCTTTCCAGGGACAGAGATAAAGATAATTGGCCTATAGCGTGCAGTCTTCCATTCCACTTTTTCTTCTTAAAGGTAAACATAATATTAATCTTCTTCCAGCTAATAAATCACCCAAGGCCACTGCCACCTTTAATTTCTATGCTGTTATAAGTACTAAAACAACCATTATATTTTCCTCAAAAATTACCTCTTTTTTCTTAATTTACTGTGGTGGCTGACCACTGATATAAGCACAATAGAGAAGTACCTATTTTCATTGCTGATTCCCTCATTTACACTGAAGCAGTTAGGAAACTTCAGGTACACACTTTTTAAAAATTGACAGTCTTTATAACACATGGTAACAATAACCCTAACACAACAGCATATAAATTATTCTCTTATAGCAGCTGCACAGTTCATCTACCTTTGTCCTACTCATTAGTGAACAGCAAATGAAGGCAATCCAGATGATCATGGTAGAGTGCCTCTTATCGGAGAAGTGTTTATCAGTTACTATTTTCTTTGGATTCATGGATAATACTCCCTATAAGATCCCATAAAAGAATCCATTATGTTATTGTGAAGACTGGCAGCCGCTGCTTATTTTGCTAGGTTTTAGGTGGTTTTGTTTTGGTTTGTGATTTTGTTTGTGCTGTTTGTTTTTGTTGATTTTATTTGCTTTCTTGATTTTTCTCTGACACTTATTTCATGAAATGTTAAATATATGTGTTTTGAAAGAGGCTGCTCCAAGGCATGTCTTCCAGAAGCGTTTGTTTAGTCATATTGTCTCCTTCTTGTCCATCTTCTGAGTCTCTAGGTTGCTTCCAACAGCTAGTGTTCTTAACATTGCAGAGGTTGTAGAACCTAGAAGCAGTGAATTTCCCATTGCTGTAAGACCATGGATCATGTCTAAATATTTGAATAGACACTTTACATGGATAGAGTGGTAAAATCAGAAACACGAGCTTTGTCTTGTAGTTCAGTCACAAGCATAGATATACCTACAGTGAACTGCTATCAGTAGAAGAGATCAAATAATAGCGTGATTCCACCTTAGCTGATTATCACTGTTGTAATTGCTATACAATCAAATTGTGACAAATGGAGTACTCTGTGTAATGTTTTAGTGACCTCCAATTTGCATTGTCTTCCCTGAATTTATTCTTTAGAGCTGTGTGAATAGAGTGCAATATACTAAACACATGTAGTAAAATTACTACTTGCTGTTGCTAACTCTCTTTTTCTTCTTTGATTGATGTACAGTACAGAAACAAAAGACCTAAAAGTAAAAATCGATGTTTCCTAATTTTGAGAGCTTTTTGGGTACTAATTTGAGTATGTCACTGACTGATACAGAACGATAGACAGCTTTGGGGATAGGATCTAAATAGCTTGCCAGATTGAGTTCTCAGTAATGAAGCTCCTGTTGAAGATGAAAATACATTGTTAAATCTGTTGTTGAGTATTATGCTGACAGTTCATTTGATTTTGCTTCAAATCTGTGGATACCTTTTGAGAAGCAATAACAGAATCTGCAGTGATTATACTACTTTCCCTTTGTTTTCAGGTAAATGCTGAGTGTTTTCTACCTTAAAAAAAAAAAATCAGTTAATGACATGGGTAGACTTTACAATTGTCTCATTGTGGCAAGTGTGCAAACTTAGAATCTGAAGTAAAAAAAAAAGGAAGACAAGCCCAGACCACTAATAAGTGTGTGAAGGGATGCTACCAGTATGAGTCCTTTCAGAGAGCTGAAGCAGCATGTGTGGCACATATTGCTGAGATTATTCAGAAATTGGGAGCAAATATGAATGCATGACTTGCTTTCAAATGAGAATGAATGCAGCTCCTGGTAGCTCAGCATGATGTTTTCTTTAGACTCAGAGCCAGCTGCTTCAAAACAATAAAGAAAATCCTCTCCAAGCTGCATCCATCCTTCAAATAGGAGACCAACAATAGCTGTCAGAAAGTGGAGGAATTCTGCATTTGCTTATGCTATACTATTTCAGACACCTCCTTTTCTCATGATTCCTACAGTAAAATCCCATGATGAAAACTGACACCAGCAAGACTACATATATTTATACACACATTCATATATGTATATTTATGTACACTACTTTGTTGCAAAATAAGTGTTTATCTGGAGAAATAAATGAAAAATCCACATTTCCAGTATTAAATACTACATAAGCAAAGTTTAAGATATATGTTTTAAATTATTATATTAAGTCTTATCCCTGGAAGTAAAAAATAATGTGCTTTTACATGGAAGAAATAAATTTCATTTCTGAAGCAAAGGGTGACTAATGACTTCTGTACATTACTATGAATATTTGGGCAGAAGACTTGATACACAAGAAATCTTCATGCTGTTCAGAAAATATATACAGTCTTCAATTCAGAGCTCCTGAATTTTATTTTTGAAAATGTAGGCATTGAAAATGTTGCATTAAAAGATAACAGCATAAACTGAAGGTAGTGCAGATGTTAATGGTTCTTCAATGTCTCTATTTACTGTCACTATTTATTTTTTGTATAATAACTTTGAAATAGTGTGACATGGTGATTTTTCCCCTCTATTCCACTCTTGTGAGACCCCAGATGGAGTGCTGCATCCAACTCTGGGGTCCCCAGCACAGGAGGGGCATTAACCTGTTGGACTGAGTCCATAGGAGCCCACCAAGTAGATCAGAGGGATGAAGCACCCCTTCTATCAGGAAAGGCTTAGAGAGCTGGGATTTTTTGGCCTGGAAAAGAGAAGGCTTTGGGGTGACCTAATTGTGGACTCTCAGTACCTGAAGGGAACGTACAAGAAAGCTGGAGAGGGGCTTTATACAAGAGCATGTAATGACCAAACAATGAGAGAATGGATTTCAACGGAAAAGAGGGTAGGTTTAAATTTGATATTAGGAAAAACTTTACTGTGAGAGTCATGAGGCACTGAAACAGGTTGCCTGGAGACATCATGACTCATCCTCAGAAATGTCTAAGGCTGAGTTGGATGGAGGCCTGAGAATCTAAAATCTAACGTAAGGTGTCCCTGCCCAAGGCAGAGGATTGCAAATCTTTGAGGTCCCTTCCAACCCAGGCCATTCTCTGATTCTATGATTCTGTAATATATGTGGTATGAAAGAGGATGTTAAATGTTAAGTATTTGGCACTTACCATTACTTTTATCATTTAACATTACCACTATGCACATGACACACACTCAATATTTCATTTTTTAAATAATATTAAAGTTTGTAAATTTCTGTTATAATTTTCATTCATCCTTTTTTCCAGTTTGAATTGACACTTCCCCCAAGCAAGTAGATCCTTGTATTTCTTTCAGAAGTTCCTATTAGTTTGACTTTGTATCCTTCACACAATATACTGAATAGCCAAAGGAAGAAAACACCGATCAAGAGGACAAAGCCTCTTGAATAAATTTCTTGAAGGTTTACAAGCACTGATCGATCATATTATTGTAAAAAGTATGAAAGACTGAATTTAAGCCAAGAAAAGCATTATTGAATATTGGGTACATCTCTGAAAGCATTTAGTATCTCCATGATTAGATCTAGTCTGCACTCAACAGTTTTCTCGTGCATTACCTTATCATTTACTATTTATACATTATATTAACTTACATTCTTTACTCACTGAATTTTATAGAAGCAGCTCTTTGAAGTTGTTAAGCATAGGCCACACTCTGACCCTTGCACTTGTTCAGAAACAACATAAACTAGAAGTGAAAGCATGGCAATTATTAAAACTACAGGAGGTACAATATAGTGCTCTGTTTAAAATGTAGCAGCATCAGTATATCGAGACTTATGTGATACACACAGACTTGCAAAAAGAGCTTGCAATTAATCCAAACTTGTAAAAATATTAAGAAAATGCTACAGGAAATACATCTCACAGCCATGGTCTGTTTGGAAGCTAGCACAAATAAGGAAAAATATATAGATGTGCTAGAATGTTGAAATAAATTATATACCATTCAGATCCATTTTTTTTCTGCTCACACAGGAAAGCCTCCTGACTCCTGTAGTGAACAAATCCTTTCTTAGGTATAGGCTACATCCTTTCACCTCTCTGACTCAGGAATAGCAGTTGATATGCTGTCAAATTTTCCACCCCTTCCTGTCTATCTCCTCCTCACGTATCATCGTGGGGGTCAGAATAGAGGTCAGGATGTGAATCACAGAATGAGTCAGGTTGGAAGGGGTCACACAGAGTCATCTGGTCATCCTAGAGCACATGGCACAGGACTGTGCCCAGATGGTTCTTGAATATCTCCAATGAGGCAGACTCCACAAACTCTCTGGACAATCTATTCCAGTGATCAGTTATTGCACAGTAAGGAAGTTCATCTTAATTTTCATGTGGAGCTGCCAGGTGTAGAACCCTGCGTTTGCCTTTGTTGAGTTTCAGACAGTTGTCTGCCCATCTCTCCAGCTTGTCAAGGTCCTTCTGAAGGGCTGCACAGCTCTCTGGGTTGTCAGCCACTCCTCCCAGCTTTGTGTTATTAGTGGACCTGCTGAGGAGGCCTCTGCTCCTTCTTTAAAGTCATTGATGAATAAACTAAACAATACTGGACCCAGTATTGAACTTTGGGGGGATGAATTGTTCCCTCTAACAGAGCCTGAGTGTACAGATTCAGGGAGTAGAGTAAGGGAGTTCCATCCAACCTTATAGACATCTTCAAGAAAACATACTTTCATTTTGAAATTTTAAGCAAAGGTTACAAGAAACAAACATAAATTTCACAAAGAAACTTCCTCAGTTTAGTTCCCTTTAAAATACAACATAGAATTATTAAAAAAAATACTTGCATTGAAAGAAATCTTAATCATCTTAATCCAACTCCTCCAACTCCACCATGGGCAGTAATGTCTCGCACTTGACCAGGTTGCTCTGGGCCGTATCTAATCTAGCCTTGAACTCCTCCAGAATGGGGCATTTACAGCTTTTCTTGGTAACCTGTTCTAGATCTCACTACCCTCTGAGTAAAGCATTTCTTCCTAACTCCTAAACTAAACCTCTGCCCTATCACTATCTACCCATGTAAAAAAAAATCCCTCTTCCTTTTTTTATGAAGAAAAAAAAGTTAAGAACTTTGCTGATGTTTAAATCACCTCTTTAAATCTTTGGTTTGGATACAGAGAAGCTGACATTTTGCTCTTTAGAATATCAGCTATCTCTGCCATTCTGTACAGATAATCTGGAAGAGTGTACTCTGTGAACATGGTCATATACATATGTGATAAAACTATCAAGGAAACCAACATCTTCACTTAAACTGATAAATTTTGTTATCAGAGGTTATTCTGACTTTAATAACATTTATTTGAAGTAGCCTTCAATATTAAGCAAGAACAATACGGCTGCTTTTTCTTGTTTTACAAAATCCCAATGTATTATGGCTGAAGACACTGTAAGAGGTTTTAGGATAATCATACCAATAAAGCCCTCTGCTGGAGAGATACCTGCTTGCAAAAGAAACTTTTTCTTCACCAGACTTAGTGCCTTCTTGAATGACACAGATTTCTTTGTCCCTCTAGTTGTGTTGGTCAGAAATGTGATCTTTTTCCCCCCTTTCATTGGATCTCTGCTAGCAAAACATTTGGAGTTCAGCCTCAGCTCTTTTGTCTTTCTCCTCAGGAAGAAAGTTGGCCATCTGACAAAATGGTAACTGAGCAAGAACACTTTTAAGAGCTAAACACCTGCAGCAGCAGCATATGTTGCATTGGGAGTGCTTGGGAGTTGCCTGAGCAGTTTTACTCGCTGGTAGGAGGAGACACCTGTCTCTAACTGTCTGCAGTTTGCAGAGCTGGCACAGGCCTACTTTTTTTTTTTCCAAGATACTGTGTCACTTCTAAAAAGATACAGCTGCTCCATTGGTATGTTTCACATACCATTCTGACATGTATTACAGTTTATTTTATACAACTCTAGCATTATCCATGGGAAGAAATTCATAGGCATGGTAGACATCTGAATGACACTCTGAAGTACAAATTCTGTCATTGCGTTAGACATGTGGCTGGCAGGATTTCAACAGATGGAATTAAATGATTAGCATAACGAAATAGCGGTTTTTAACTACACAAGGTGGTGTAAAGAACAAGTCCTGCTGTGTTATTAGTCTTTGATGTTTATTCATTCACATTTAAGTAGTTCCCTTCTGTGCGAAGTAGCCATCAGTACAGTAAGAACGTTCCTGCTAGAATATGCACTAGTTACTGCCACTATGGCATTTTCTGTGACATGGATCATCACTGGCAATGCTACAAAACAATTTTTTCAAGAAAATGGAAACAGCAAAAGAAACATACAAATATGGAAGTATTGCTGAAATTTTAACACTGCTGATTTCCACGTTTTCTTCAAAGTGTATGGTCAATTTTATTAAAAATTAATGTGAGGTCATTTGCACTATGTGGGATCATGTGGAGTTTTGTCCAGCTGCATTTTATCTTGTCACAAGTTATTTCCACTTTTAAAGATTGTGCAGTTCAAATTATGTTCATTGTTATCCCCATCTTTTCATTACCACTATGCATTGCTTTCAGGACTCACAGCAACACTTCAGCTGTTGTCCCTTTCAATTTACATGGTGATCAGATAAATCTGCAACAGCAAAACCAAGTACCGCTTCAGCATCCAACAGTCACAGCAGTAGACAGAATAGCATCACCAGATGCTCAATAGAATATTTTTGCTGTTTGATTTTTCAGAAGCTAATCTATTCATTAAGAACTCTTTGGAGGATCATCCTGTTTTCTGGTCACGAATTTCTCAGGTCAAATAATCATCACCGTTCGTTGTTCCAATATTTAATAGATCTCCTAGAAGGAAAGTGAACCACAAAGGTTCTAAGGATAGATCTGTGACAGTAAATATCTGCCTGTTCTTACCTCCTGTGTTGATGCTAACCCATATCCTGAGCTAAGCTTGTTTGTGAATTATTTAAATGGATCTGTACTTGACCAAAGATTTACCTCTGATTGATAAAAACATTTATTTTCTCTGCAAATTAGCAGTTATGCGCATATTTCAAATAATAAGAGAAAAATATACATTCAATGCAATTGTGGAATTAAGATTGCTGCATTTCTGAGAACTTTATTCATAAATAACAATACGTTTATTGTGGAAGCAGAAAATTATTCACAGTGCCATGAAACATGCATGCTCTTGATCAGTTTGAAAATGGTGCGATAAGCAGGTACATTATCGTTACTTAGCTTTAGCTGGTTGCTGAAGTAGATTTTCTTTGTTTTCTGGTAATTCATTTGATAGTAACACAGGGTGGTTTTCAACGGAAGCATTTGGTGTCAGCTGTTCTATTTATGGCCCCTCCAATGAACAGGTTTGTAGTCCAGTTTCTTCACAATACCTTGGAGAAAAAAATGCTTTGCATTTCTAAAGACATATTTTTATGTGTTAATATGTCTTTTAAAAATTAAACATTAAATATTTCCTTTCATTATAACTTGCCCTGAGATACAGTATTACCCTAAACCAAAATTGAGGGATTTTTTAGTGTCAATTAAGAGAACTCTAGTTCTTATGTTTTGCTCACTAAAAAAAGATCAGCTAGTTCAGTCCCAGTTTCGCTCCAACTTAAGCGCTTCTAAAAAATCATTTGCCTCTGCAGGAATATAAAAGCCAGAGAAGTCATTAGTTATTAAGAATAACATTTATGGGTACAAAGAAACCTTTGAAACACTGGATTGAGCTGTAAAGCTGGATAAGCTGTTGAAGTGCTGGAGTATTTTTCCAGTGTTTTTATATTTACAAATATTGTGTTGAGGCAAATACAATACTACAGAGCACCATTGAACAAATTGTACAAGTAGCAATGAGGAAAACTACAGCTTACCTTCATCCTTTTAGTTTCCGTTTCTGAAAAACAGGAATCATGGGGAAGGGGACAGATGCATTTAATTTCAGGTTCTGCTTTTGAATAATTCTTTCTTTCTCATTGACTAAATGATTCAGTTCCTCCTTTTGCATTTCCTTGCTGAATACCTCCTTGTATCAGGCAAAAGTTTTTGAAAGAACAACTTAATGTCCAAAATTAAAAATGAAGAATGCTGGCCCTAATATATTAAAAGCAGATATTCCTTGGAAGACTGAGCTTAAATTGTTAAATTTAAGTTTAATATGTTAAATTCATATCCAAAGCTAAATAAAGTACAAAATAAATATATTTTAATGTTACTTTGTATTTCATTTTTATTTCATCTGTTTCATAAATCTTGTGGTTACTTTTAGTATCTTCATATATTTGAAGACAGAATGACTCTGTTCAGTCAGTGTCTGGGTTATAGTTATATTTTTTCCAAATTCACATTTTATTAATTACAGAATAAATAATATTTTCCTTCATAAATCTTTGAAATAGCATAATTTCTTGTTGGAAATTAATGTTGACTATCCATTTGCTGTTAACGTAGCATAATATTCCTGCAGTCAAACCGTATTTTAGGTCAAAACACACATACATGTCATGGCCTACAGCTGAGTGACAACCTGTCTTTTCAGTTAACTTGAGCATTTGAATATTAAAAAAATATTAGAGAGATATCTCCTTATAATTTTTCTCCTGCATTACTGTAGAACTTCTTGGTCCTTGGTCTTCAGTAAATTTGTATGTATATGAGTGGTTTTCACAGCCTTTTCTCTTCTAATGCAGATCAAGTGAATAATTGTTTAGTTGTCTTTGTTCTAGATTTTCAGCACAGTTGTGTATCCTGAGCCCAAGCTTTTTCACAAACAATAAAAATGATACAAATATCTCCAATGTTAAAAGCTTGCTTTGTTTCCTCTATTTAAGGATACCTTGGAAGTACCACCATAGTAGTTTAAGCTGATTTCTTTCTATTTTTTTCTTATTCTCTATTTTCTCTCTACAATTTCTAATTTAAACTAATTTTTAGTATCAAATATGTGGTACCATCACTTTCATTGTTAAGGCCATCTCATTAGACAACTTTGGAGTATCTTTTTCTCAAAATTGCTCATTATCTGAAGAATTTTTCAGTTCATTAACTCCTAACTGCCCATTTAAATACCTTTCCTGACCCTTAATTGAACTATTTTCCACCCTATCACCATTAAATCTACCCTATAATCCTGTGTGTGTATGTGGTGGAAAGTGGAGATGAACTTGCAAGTGCTTGTGATGTTTTGTTGATGACAACAGAAAGCTTAAAAGTATATTTAGAACTACAATCAAAATTTTAAATCAGTTGCTGTAGAGATTCAATTATCTAGAAATATAAAAATCAATGTTTAATAATGGGAACATCTTCCCTACACAATTAGGAGTTTAAGTCTCATGATTTGCAGTTCTGGATATTACTTACTCATGCTTTCTTCAGGTAGCTAATTTCTTAAAGTTCTTCCTTTAGCACAAGTATGGTATAGTTGATGAAGATGTTAAGTACCCTATATTAGGGCTTATCTAGACATAGATGCTAATTTGGTTTCTTTTTTGAAGTCCAGGATGCAAGGAGTTAAAATATTATATTAGTGATTGATATTTAAGCTTAAAACTTGCCACATGGAACCATGCAAAACTAACTTTCCACCTAGGTGAGAAAATATTTTGCTACACAAACCAACCAGCTTGGGGCTCCTCCACAGGCTGCAGGTGGATCCTTGCATCTTCATAGCCCTCCATGGGCTGAACCACAGGCTGCAGGGGAATCTCAGCTCCTGGAGCACCTCCTGACCCTCCTGCACTGACCCTGGAGTCTGCAGAGCTGTTCCTCTCACGTGTTCTCACCCCACTTGTCCCTGGCCACAGATATATCTGAGCAATAGCTTCCTTTTCTTATTAAATATGTTCTCACAGAGGGAATAGCATCATCTCTAATTGGCCAGCCTTGGCCAACAGCAGTCTTGGAGCTGCCTGAGATTGGCTCTCCCAGTCATGGAGGAAGATTCTGGCAGCTACTCACAGAAGCCACTCCTGTAACCTCCATGGCTAGCAAAACCAAACCTAGTACATTTCTATATAATTTTACATTGCATACTGTAGTGCCATCCATTTTTCTCTGTGTTTCTGAAGATTATTGCAACAAAAGTATTTGTCTTCGCAAAAAATTCATGGGTCACCTCTGGTGTCTGTATATGCATAGAGACCTGGATCCTAGAGGCTTAATTTAATAACTTCATGTGCACTTATATAGTGACCAAATGTAAGCTAAGAGGCCTAACTTCAAGTACATGTTTCTTGAAATCTTGACTTGAATATTATGCAAAGGGTAGAGATACACCATCTCTACCTTTATGTCAGGCTTGATAGAGCAGCACTTCATAATGTTCAGCTTATAAATTACTTAATGTAACTACAAGTTTACAGCCTAACAATTGCCATTAGTTTGTAATCATAAAATGGTCAAGTGAGCAGTAATTCTCAGAGCACCTTTATCCCATATCCTTATGATACATGAAATGCCTTTAGCAGGACTCATACATTTTTATGGAGAGTAAATGAGAGTTGTGTCCCTATGTCTGACTCTAATGGAAATTCGCAGTCTCAGATGTCAACATAAATCTTTCTGAGAGCTGTACACACCATTCAGAAACTCAGTAGCAGCTGTTTCTGTCTTCTTCTGAGGTTAGGCATTTTTTACCTCTGTATTGTTACACAACTGTCAGCATTGAATTATTATTTTTAATACATGTATATACATATAATTAAAAAAAATAGAAACTTAATTGAATATCTCTGATCCCTTTTATCCTCTTTTTTTTCAGGATAAAAGCCAAATTCATTGATCTGATCATTTTTCATCATTCATGTCCATAGCAGAAGTTCATAAAAAAATATGTGTATAGGTTTACAGACAAACTATATAGATGGTATCAAAAATGCTCTGTTTCTCTTGAATCTCAGTGATTAGTCTGCAAAGAATTCTGTTAAATAGAACTCCATTAAACTTACTAAACATTAGTAGAAATTGATAGCTTCAGGAAATATGTCACAGACAAAATATTTTGTACTCAGCATTTTTTTTCCTTTAAAAAGCTCACTGGTTAATGTATATTTTGAAGAAATAAACCCTGAAATTTGTCATTGGAGAAGGAAGATATATACTGGATATATGTTCTGCAGTAAAAATATATATACTAACTGTAACCCCTTCTAGATATCTGAAAATATAAGTCTATCTGGTATTGTGGGGGAAGAGATTTCCTTTGGAGAAAACACTGATTAAAAAAACCTTGAGCATCTCTGTATACTTTGTAAGTCAAAATAACAGTGTTAGACACAGAAATTCTCATAGTTAAGCATGTTTTCAATTTACTTGTTCCTAACTTGGAACCTTTGACTTTTTTAATGTATCAACACTAAAGATTAATTTTAGAATAAAGTTACTATTAGAATATTTTCAATGTGTACCTATACCTGCATACAGATAATATAGAGCTATTTAGACGCATAGAGTTATTTTTTTCAAACCAAAATCTGCTACAGTGTATATCATTAGCAGCACATAAACATTTTTTTTTTGTTTCCCCTTTCAGTTCTCCAAGTACTTGTATTCACCCCCATTCCTTTATTGTCTTGAAATGTGAAGCATTAAAGATGCACCAACATAAAGTGCACTCAGTTATCTTCCCCTTGCTGTGCTGCCAGGATTCTGATTTGCAAATTATCAGATACATCTTCTTTCACATCAGAATGTCTTTTACTTTATTATGTACTGCAGAACCATCTGTCACACTGACAGTATTAATATGCGCTGTTTCTCTTAGATAGTCTCCATTGTTTAAAGTGAGTGATTTTTCTGTTTAAACTGAATTTTTGTAGCAACACTGGAGAGTGGAGATGTGTGATTTTGTTTCCATTATATTTTTCTTCTTGTTGCTTGTTGTTTACAATTCACATGACAAACATTTTAGCTTCACTCTGAACTGATGCCCTACTTTACTTTTGGAACATATATTACAAAAGCTGGAGTTGTGCTACATTTAAATGAACCACAGAGGCCTACAGCAAAGCTCAGTGAAGAATTTGTTTTCCCCCTGCTATAATAATGTGCCACTTGAATTATCCCCGCAGAAATGGTACATATTGCCTCAAGTACTACAGCTTAATCCTGCTTCTGTATAAGTCATTGCTGACTTTTCCATTCATTTAGCAGGGCATAGTCAACAAGCCTTACATTGTAAATGTGACTGTAAAAAGTTTCCTATTTGACAGTCTAATCTTCAGATATAAATTTACTTATGTATAGTATAAGACATTTATGGTAAGATAATCTTTACTATCAGGATTATTTTACATAGAGAAATAAATCAATGGTTTGCTTCTTGCCTGTCCTTTCAGTTGCTATGGTTCTTACTTGTTTTTTCTTTTTCTTTGTAATAGACAGGACTCAGATTTATTATGTTTTTAAGGTTAATATTTTACTTGTATGAAATTAATAGCTGATAACTGCTGCATCTTTTGAAGAGGCCTCATTTTTGAAGCTTAATTATTTAAAAGTATTTTTCAGTCTTTTCATAGCATCTTGGTGGTTGAGTCTCTCCCTAGATATGTAATAGCAATTTTCTAATTATTTGTTCAGATATTATCCTAAATTATTCTCTGATGAGCTTAAGACCAGACTTAAATCTAGTGGCATTGTAAAAACCATTCTCTCAGATTACTACTTGGGGACCAGATCTTGAATTAAGCCTCATGAAAATTGTTTTAACCTTTTCTATTTTTCCATAAAATAATCAGACAGCTACCAGTCTATATGAATATCAATGCAAAGCTATTAACATCGATAATGTTCCTACAGTCTCTATTTTCCTTCTTACTGCAACTGAAACAAAAGAATACAAATAGGAAGACAAAAGTAAAGAAAAAAATATTTTAAAAGGCACTGAGGTCATAATATCCCCAGAGAGATAGATTTTTTTTTTTTTTGATATAAATCTTTTGGCTTCATAAAAGTGTAAGAATGAGACTTCTGATGGTCTATCCCATGATCATTTTTGTTCCTGATCATGTTTATAATATTCTGTCAGTGCTGTACCTGGAAAGTACTTTGAGTGCATGCTGTCTTTTACGAAATCCTGATCTTCTTGAGGGGCTCTTTAGGGAAGATTTACAATATTTTTTCGAGAATTTCTAGTGTGCATATGAAGCAAGCAAATTGTATGAATTCTTTTTCATGCATTAAATTACTGAAAAAAAAAAACCAATGATCATTTGGTTATTGCCCTCAGTAGCATGCTTCTTGGTAAAGATAAAGCTAAGCATTCAAATGATAATCCTATAATTTTTGTTCTTTTTATGATTAGTTTATAGAGAATCTCACTGAACCAACTGAAGTACCTTCTGGTTTTTAGTTATTATTTACCTTCTTCTGAATGTATCTGTTTTCATTAAAGAAATTAATTTCAAGAACTCTTTTGGCACAAGTTTCAAGTGAAGCTGTATACTCAGTGTAAATCCTGGTTGAATCAGTTTCAGCTTCAGACTTTAAAATGGTATTCAGCCTGTCATATCTACATGACACACATGAATGACATCAGTGCTCTGTTGGTTTGGATGTCTTTTTCTTGTACATTATCCAAGAAAAAATATTGTAAAATGGGGATTGCATGGATTCATGCTGATTAAGACTCTGAATCATAGCCTTTCAAAACATAGAGCCTTCAAAGAATAAAATTCATCTTACAGTCTCCCTGGGTTAAATTTGAAATGGTAGCTCTTGTATTTTACCTATAACGTGATTGACATAGTGGCACTGAATTGTTTGGTTTGCTGGGATTTTTTTCTTTGGGTTTGTATGTGAGTTGTTGTTTGTTTTTTTTTTTTTTTTAAATTGTAATAGCTAAAATAGTTGTATTATTTGTTGTAGGCTGAGGGTGCAATTTTTACTATACAGAACACAGCTTTTTTCTCTGTAAAAATCATCGAATAGCTTAGTTTGAAAGGCACCTCTGGAGGTTATCTTGTCCAATGGCCCTGTTCCAAGCAGTGCCATGTAGAACTGATTGCCAGAACCATGTCTACATGTGTTTGGAATATCTCCATGGATGGAGACTCCACAATTTCTCTGGGCAAACTGTGTCAGTGTTCAGTCACTCTCACAGTGAAAAAGTGTTTTCCGATGTTCAGCCAGAACCACCTGTGTACTGCCTGGGCCCAATGGCCCTGGTATCATCACTGGGCACTGCTGAAAGGAGACTGGGTCTGTCCCCTACTGCTGTCCATTCAGGTATTCGTAGACACTGAAGAGATCCCCTTCTGAGTCTTCTCCAGGCTGTACAGCTGCAGGTCTCTTAGATTTTTCTCATAGGAGAGATGTTCTGGTCCCTTTACCATCTTTGTGGCCCTTTACTGCATTCTCTCCAGTAGGTCCATTTCTCTCATATGCTGGGGAGCCCAGAACAGCACTCAGAATTTGGCCTCACCAGTGCTGAACAGAGGGTAAGGATCATTTCCCTTTAAATGCTGGCAAAACTTCTCTTAATGCAGTCTGGGATAACATTAATATTTTTTTGCCAAAAAAGGTGCCTTTTTTGGCTTATGTTTTCGCAATTATGTTTTTAAGAACAAAATTAGGGTATATTTTGGAAAATTTTCCATGTATGACTAAATGTAGGGTGGGGATGTTCTTGCTGAGACAAGACTTTTTTATGAAAAGGTAAAGGTAAATGACTGTATCTTTAGAAAGTGAACTATATTTGTCATCTATATATTCTTAATGTTAGAAGGGATTTGGTTCTTTACGCTGGAGTTGCTTTTCTATCTTTGGGCTCTGTGGCACTTGCCACTAGTGGATGGAAAATCTAGTCTCAAATGGTTAGTATACACACTCAAGCCAGTGGGACCAATCTGCTTGAGCACTGACATGGAGATGGTTTTTCATTGGAATTCAAATAGACCATGCACCTACATAGTGACTTGACTGCAGAACAGTGAATCCAAAGCTGATTTCTTTCAATTTTCTATATTTTTCAAGTTCTTGACACCATTTTAAGTCACTGACTATACTGAGGGGGGTTAAACCTTTTTGTTTTGTTCTAGTTTTCTTTAATTAAAAATCACAATTTCTTCCTGGTCTCTATGATGCTAAAATATTTACCAGTACCTATGTCCCAAATCAAGAAGGCTGTGAGTTGTTAGTCCTTCTTGATTTTTTCATTTGTTTTTCTGAAAAACAAGGATCTTCCCGCTTTTGTTTTATTCTAGCCCCATCTGTAGACTGCAAGGAATACAGCTTTGTAGAACGTACCTAAAGACCTCCAGATGTAGCATACTAATGGACTGTGAAATTTAACTTCTCAGCCAACTGACAGTGGATGCCAGTGCACCCTGGAGAACATCCAAGAGAGTGACCTTTCAGAAAGCTCATACTGGGGTGGCTGCCTGGTCAACATATGGAATGATACATATCCCTCAACTGCATTTCCATTACCTGCAGCTGTTTCTGCAAAATTTAGTTTACATTCAACTGATCTCATGTTACAAAAGTCTAAGCTCTAGCAAGCATTTTTCAAAAATGCATAGGGAAAAAGCTCAATTTCTACACGGTCTCTAAAATACTGAGTTAGCTGAGAGTTGTCTTTGTGCTCTTCTGGCCCACGATCAAGTTTTTTTGCAGGTCCCTAATTTATCATTCTTAACAATTGAAACCAAACTTGTTGGAATAGTGTATTTAGAAGGGAAGAAAAAATTTGGAGAATAGGTGAATTTGGAGATAGGATGAAGTTTTAAAACGAAAAAAAGGAGACTAGTTATCACAAATGCATGAATTATTTAGCTGCTAACTGGAAATACCACAGAAAAGACAAAGTAATTTATGTTGTTATATATAAAAAATGTAACTGTATGAAGAAAATAACAGATTACATATTTACTTTTTATTATTTTCCTGTTTTCCTATTATTCTTCTAGGAAAGAAAAAACATGTAGTGTAAAACCAGTGAATAAATGTAAAAACACTTACTTGTGAGTGTTTGGTGAGGCAGGGGCTGATAAAAGTCTATCTGACAGGACACAATACATTGTTAGAAAATATACTTTGTAGAGCAACACAGATTTATTTTCCCATGATATTAGCTCCTTTATTGTTTTACTTTTACTTGTCTTTCCATGAAAAAGACTCAGTTGTGGACTATGGGCTATGTGGCAAATGAGTTCTGCTGTCTGTTTCTTCCTATCAGAATTTTATAGTGTTTTATTACTGCTATATTCTATTACTCCTATAGGCTCCCAAAGAAGAAAATCAAACCTGTTTTTTAAACTCTATTTATGACCAATATAATTGAAACTAATGGATAAAGTATGTATTACATTAGTGAGTTTATGAGTAATAATAGTTCTACGTCTTGCTAATTCTGTCTATCCCAGCTGTATTTCATGTATCCTTCTGAACTAGTTGAGTCAGATAGAACGATATTTACATTGCACAGGCAGGTGCAATTTATAGTCAAATAGAGAAAAATAAATGTCATTTTAAATTATTGTCTTTGGTGAAGTCAAACTGTTATGTGAAAAGTTTTTAAATATTCCCACTGATTTTTTATGTACTTTGTTGTGGGACTTACAAAGACGAAAAAACTTGTTCCCTTCTGAAGGCTTTTGTGATGATGATGCAACAAAACTAAATGCAGTTTGTAGAAGTTTTCTGGCATATAAAACTGATGTCTGTTTAAGCAGAGTGAGATAGTGAGCTGTTCACACTACACAGTACTGTTGATAACAACGTGAAGTTTGTGCTTCCCGGAGGTGGTTCAGAGCAGCTGATTTGGTAACACTGGTGTGCCTCCTTTGATACTTACTAAACAGGGATTGTAGCCTCCCCATTTGGCACATATTCTTTCAAGAAAAGATTCTAAAGGCATCAATATTAAAAAGAAAAAAAAAAAGATGAAAGGAAAATAGAAAATGTGGACTACAATATGCAAAGCAAAAGAGTGGCTTAAAAGTATACAAAAAAATACTGATTGTGACTTCAGAGGGAAATCGAAAAAATTCCACTTTAAAGACATGGAAAAAAAAATCTGTATTGGCCTGTAATTAATATTTTGGAGCTTCCAAGATTTTAGTGTTAATTCTGTGAGAGTAGGTTAGTCATCAGTACAGACTTAAAACTGAGATTTACTGGATTAAAAATATATATTTTTTTTCAAAATCAGAGAGGTGGCACATTAGAGATCCTGTTACTCTAGTCAGTGACCTACTTGTTTGAGGAAAAGCCCACAGGATGATTCTTCGGGTATAGACCTGCTTTGCAAAAGTAGAGTGTCAAAAAATAGATCCAGGCAGCCTGAGAACAGTCTTTAGAGCATTTGGTGGTTCAAAAGCAAGTTCATCTCTGAAGATTTACATATCAGTTTGCAGCCAGACAGTTTCTCAGACCATGCACTGAAAGACAAACAATAGTACAGTGTTACATGATGTCTGGAAAGCAGTTGAGCATAAGGGCCACATTGACAAGTTTTCTTTTCCTACTTGTTCTCCCTTGACATCCCTGTCACATTACGGCAGAAACTAAGGCTTCCGTTATTTTACCCAGACATTAAATGTAATTTATGATTCAGCAGTTCTAGGTCACTGCTGTTATCACAATCTTGTGCACTCAGATGCACTCAGAGAACTGTTCCTTGATTATGACAGAAAATATGCGTACTATTTTTTTTTTTTCCAGAGATTGGTTGGTTGGTTTTTTAACTTAAGAACCTGAAATACATATTGATTTTCCTTGATCAACACAGATCTATCCTTAAGGGTCAGTCTTCTTGGAAATTATTTAGATACTTAGGCACATTTTTTCAAAAGCTCATTCAGTTTCAGGAGAATAATGTCTGGTTGAAGATACAAGAAAACTAAATGGAATATCCTATTGTCTTTTGCTAAGCATCATGCAGCTGGCATGGCAATCCTGACAATGAAATATCAAGTTGGTTGCCAAATCCTAGACACAAGGTATGTCACATGAAATTCATCTATTCTGCTTTCTATTTAGAAATTAAAAATTCTTCAATATTCTATTCAGTCAATTCCAAACCCAGTTCCTTTCTCACATTTTGGTCTTTAAATTACAAAGAACATTAAGAAAGAGAATTAAAGCATTAATTAAAACATCTGCACAGTGAAACACAGTTATAGCAGAATGAATAATTAAATATCAGACCATAGACATTTCCTGTTTGTCTGGGAGACTATTCATTCTTCCATGGAAAAGTTGTCTTCCTGTTGGGAGCAAGGAAAAAAGTATAATGAATTAAAGAAGCAGCATTCACAGAAATAATGCAATTTAATGAAAGAAGGAATTAGAGTTTAATGTAAAATTAGGGAAAAAGTTTTGTCAAATAAACTAATAATTTAGAACTTATTTTGAGGTAGGAAGAATTTAAGCAAAACAAAGTAACTGTCAGGGGACATCATGACATTGCCTTGATTAGGAGCTCGGTAATTGACTACAATGAGTGATGGGCAAGGTGAACAAGAACTGAACACTGTGAGCTTTGGTACAAATAGTGGATCAACAAGTGACAGGTGAACGATACTTCAGAATAACTTAGGTATATAACAGTGCTTGATAAAATATGTCACTTTTGTTTTGTGAATTAACTGAAAAATGAAAATAAAATTCTTCTCCCTGCCGGCAATAACAGATCACTCCTTCAACTTTATTAAACCACCTGAATTAAGATCATAAACATATAAAAGTCGTGAACATGGGAAATATTAATATTCACTCCAAAAATAAGAATGCTGGAAAACTACTTAATGCTTCTTAAAATCTATTTCAGTCACTGGCATCTATTTCAATCAACTTCCATCTCTGTTACTTTTTTAACAGAACTTCATAAAAGAATCAATGCTGAGATAAAAGGGGCAGTTTATCTATGTTCTCCCAATGTAAGACATTTTCTACCTATGTTTAAATTGTGTTATTTTTACTATCCTTGCCATAAGTTCATATATAAGGCCATTAGAAATAAGCATCCAGAAGAATAGTTTTTTTATATCGCATACACATTTTCCACATTTTCATCTCCATCAGCATTCCCAGTGATTAATATTATGTGACTTCTTGTGATGCTTAGTGGTATTCTGTAACTCTCTATTTCCAAATTATTTAATAGGTGCAGTGCTTTTGAGTAAAGTCCTACTCCTACCAAGGTATAAGAAGTGCTTCTATAATGTGAGTGCTTCAAATGCGAGTCAATTTCAATTACAGATTAGTTCAGGATCGCATCTCATTCCATTACTGATGTTCTGTGTTTGAACCCAGACCCCTAGAGACTAAACACGGGTGCTATGAACTGATTATGTCATCTTTCCATTTGAAGTGTTTCTCATAAGGCGCTGAGCACAGCCTTTCAACATCCCCTGCCTCGCACACACACACACAACTTATTTGAAGCCCTGTGCTTTGGTAACACTCCTGCATTAACTTAAGAGTGAGACTGCCACAAACTTCACTTTGTAAAACCTATTGTCATTCATATGGTGTTTTGTAGTCAAGCAGATTTCTCTGGAGAACGAGCCTTTTTGTGCTTTGATAGACTAGGCAGTAATAACAGGAACTCTTCCAGTACCTACAAGAAAGCTGCAGAGGGACTTTTTACAAGGGCATGTAGTGACAGGACAGGCATGTAATGACCCTTTCTAAACTGAAAGAGTATAGGTTTAGATTAGATATTAGAAAGAAATTATTTACTGTGAGGACAATGAGACACTGGAACTGGTCACCCAGAGAAGCTGTAGATGTGTGGAAT
This sequence comes from Phainopepla nitens, assembly GCA_013400175.1. Taxonomy (NCBI): domain Eukaryota; kingdom Metazoa; phylum Chordata; class Aves; order Passeriformes; family Bombycillidae; genus Phainopepla; species Phainopepla nitens. The sequence goes on along the minus strand of VXBQ01009835.1, from coordinate 1,302,038 downwards.
GTCTCATCTCTGTAAGAGTTCAAGACCAAATTGGATGGTGCCCTGGATTACCCAATCTAGTGGGTAGTATTGCTGCCCACAGTGGGGGTGTTGGAACAAGATGATCTTGAGGATCCCTTTCATTCCAAACCATTCTGTGAAATCTGGCATATCACCTTAGCAATAACATTCTACCTTTTGGCAAAGACCAGTCATTTGAGTACAAAAAAGATGAACTTGCTATATTAATGGTATTAGGTTTAGTACTTAAAGCGGCAAGACACTCTTAGAGGCAATGTGTCTTTTTGTGTGCAATGGAGACAGTTGCTGTGATTATATCCAGAATAAAATATATACATTTAAGTTTCCACATGTCCCTGTGTTTAGGTATAAACAGCATACAGCCAGCCAGCTGTTTATGCTGCTACTGTAGTCAATGAAAAACCACAGTCACTGCAGCCGAAAAATTAACCCTCCCTGGACACCTCGAGCTCAAGTGTCTGTTTCAGGCTCTGTTGCCTAAGCATTCATAGAAATGTCATTGCAAATCCCCTAGAGTACCCAAAATTTTCATAACATCCTAGCAGATCTCTGGTAGATCTGGTAGCAGTCTGGGTCTTCAGCCTCTAAAGCAGTGGGTCATGTCCCTAAGGACATGAGTCCTTCTGTATGTCAACTGTATGTCTCTCTTAGCTGGTTCACTAATTGTACTGGTTAGGTGCTTATCAGATATTATGGGATATAAGAAAGGGCATACATTATATTTTGCTTTATGTAAATTGCACTTTTGAAATATCTTTTCATTGACTGATTTACTATGCTTTGATTCCTAAAATTAAGTGGTCTCAAAGTACAAAAATAGGATTAATTTTGATGAAACTAAACCAGAAGATGGGTTCCAAAACCACATCTCTGAATGCACTGGATTTGCCCACAGGACAAGATCATGACTACTTTAAAGTTTAAAAAAAAGAAGAAAATCATTATATATGTACAGTCAGAATGTGAGATGCTCAGAATCAAATGATTCGATCTTCAATTCTTCTCCTATCAGATCACATGTCTTGCCAACAGTTTGAGCCTTAGGTGCCCAAGCATATTTGTTTGTTTGCTAAATTTAGATCCTAGCTTTATATATTAATACCAAGTATAAACACTGCCTACTGAATTAAGCATACTTCAATTTGTGAAGGCAGTGAAACATCTTAGAGATAACAATTTTATAGCATCTATTTTGTGAAAAAAGTTAACAGCTTTAAGACCTATAGACTTTGTATGCTATAATTGATACTCTAACCTATATTGGACCTTATAAAAGACTTGTTGCTTCTTCCTCAGTTTAGTAATAAGGCTGTGCCTTTAAAAAAAAGTTAATTACCAGTGTCCATATACCTTCTGTTACTGGGCACCCTTGTTTAACACTGATTTAAAGCTGTATCAGAGAGGCAAACTGCATTCTTGATTAGTATTGATTGTTGGTATAGTGTTGACCCAAACAGATTGTAACAGGGGAATTAAGGCTGATGTGGCTGGAAGAACAGAATCATACTCTTCAATAACATAAAATATAAGATTAATTTACTTTGTGGGATGAGTATAGCAACTGTACAGCAATTCCTATTCTGCAGCACACATACCTCTCTCTCCCCAATACACACACACAGATTCATACTCACCACGGCCCCAGATCCTCTGGTGGGACTGTGTCCAGCACCATGGACCTGGAGTAGCAGGACAGTCACTCCTGGCTAGTCCCGGTCCTGGCTGGCAGTCTGGCCTTTACCTGCAGCTCTCTATTTCAGGCTCAACCATAACTGCAGCACTGTGTGTTTGCAAACGTGTTCCCCCAAAGGGACCACTGTTTTCACTACTCATTGCTTTTTAATTTCAATGGTCAGGACAATGGCCTTGCTGGTCAATTCATCCTGGATAAATCTTCACAAGTTTCTTCCCTCCTAAGCCAATAAGCCATCATGTCCTGGTCACTGAGTCCAACCACAAACCCAGTACTGCCAAGTCCTCCATTAAACTACCTCCCTAAGTGCCACATCTACTTGTCTTTAAATATATCCAGGGACAGAGACTCAACCACTTCCCTGGCCAGCCTGTTCTAATGCTTGACCAACATTTCAGTGAAGAAATTTTTCCTAATATTAAATTTAAACCTCCCGTGTACAACTGGATGCCTTTTCCTCTTGTCTCACTGATTCTTTCTGGAGAAGAGACCAACACCCACAAGCAGTTGTGGAGAGTGATTCTTTATTTCATACAACGAATGCACTTATTTTATAGCTGTATTTCAAATGCAAAATGAAAATAAAATACTTGGAAAACACTACTTACCAAACTTTTTTTTTAAGATGATGAAATAAATCTTATCTATTAATAGATTATTCTTAATTTTTAGATATTTCTTCCAAGTAAACTATATATGGAACATTTCTGTGTTACACTAATCTTTTTCAGTCTCTATGTGTAAATATATACACAGTATATGTATGCATGTATATATATATGTGTGTGTATAGAGAGGAATATACCCCTATATTTACATATATGGCCATATATGATTTTCGTAGTAACATTTTCAAGCTATCAGAGTGATTTCTTCTGAATATTGATGCAAGGTACTTGCATCAATATTCAGATGCTGTATGGCAGAATTGAACGTCCAATGAAAATAGAAGTAAAACTAAGTTTTAGCATATTTTGATAACTCATCAGTAGTCCTCATCATCACCACCTCTATTGCTAGTCACAGTCATGATTGATCTAAATGCTCCTTCTCTGAACACCCACAAAAGTATCCACGAGGTTAGAGGAAATAAATGGACGTATTTTCTATACCTAGGTTAGGTGGCAAACAGTTTAATATTGAAGATAGAACTATATGGCCTCTTTGAATACTTAAACACTAATCTACTTGCCTGTTACTTCTATTAGCACTGCAAAATAACTAAATTAGGCTTAACCCTTGCTCAGGAGAGGATAGTCTTGAATGATAATTGTCTTCCTTTGGGATTCTTCATTAATAACAGAATAAAACATCTGAGCAGATCAGAATATATTATTAGCTGATCAGAACAGAGTCTATGAGTAATCAAGTTAAAACAAAGTGCATAATGATTTATGTAATTTTTAAAACATAATATATGGTATTTTTTCTTATTTTGAGATGAGAGAAAAATGTTCAAGAGTACATTATGCTACAAGTGATAAAGAAAACCAACTGAAAGAAAAAGGAAATTTCTGACAGATGTAGTTGTCTGTAAATGTGAGGCTTGAACAGGTTCTTGAAGCAGTGATCCTTTGTGCTGCTGAATGCAGAATAGTGGACTCAACACACAATATTTAAAAAAACTGAGGCTTTATGTACAGATTTTGTTTAAACAGAAATTTATAGGCTTAATAAATAAATTGTTGGAGGCAGTTTTGTGATCTGCTTTGTGTTTGGGTTTTTTTCCACAAATCTAAACAGCTAACGGCTGCAATCCCTCTGGGCTTAAAATATATTAGTCTGCAGGGCTTACAGCAAAGGTTGGATAGGAAGGAAAACAGTTCAATGCTGATGTAATTAGGGATTATGATCCATGCTGAAATTAATTTTTTAATCTATTGCAATATAGAACTAGATATACTCAACTCCTAGGATGACAATAATTTCTTTAATATCTTTAACAGGTCAAAATATTAATAAAGAGCGCTAAAATTACTTTTTCCCTTGTGCGTCTATATTTCATGCTTGGATTATAGTTCTGGCTTTTTGTCTTTTCTTATACACGTGTTCACTATTTCTTCAGGTCCAAATAATAATTTGTTTCCTTGCTCATTCTTTCTTTTTAAGAAGAGAAACCTGGGAACAGCTTCCCTGACAAAGAACTACTTGTAACACTTACTATTCTGCAAATGTTATTTATTACCAAGATTTAATGTGATACTGAAGTTGCAAAAGTACAAAAGTGTTGGTGAATTGCTAAATTAACCCATACTTCCTTTTTCTTTTTTGAACCCTTATATGTGTATTTACATTATAATACTGCTCTCATTACCATTTTCTACATGGCCATACAATCAGGACTCTAGCATATTATAACCCTGAAATAATAATTTCTGATAAATGCAAAATACATATGTTTCAATCTTCCATCCAAAAAAGAAGACTACAGAATGTTTATTTTTCACTAAACCCTGACTTGTAGAAAACTTGAGAGCCACATCAAGCATTTTGTTTTCCCAGAAAAAAATTGTTGAATTATGAGATTATAGTTAATACCCTCAGCAGTTTGCCAGCACTTTTATTTATACAGATTTGCACACTGTGCTTTCTAGCAAATCTCTAAACACACTTGAAATAAATGGCCTAAAACCAAAAGGACTGTCAGCCTGAATCAGATTTTGAAACATCTGCAACTCTATAATTGATGACTGCTAGATTTAACACAACTGTCTATGGAAATTTGTTTGTCATAAAACCACAGCAGTGTCTCCTGTTTGTGTATGCAAAGGTGCTTGAGACTGATATCTCTGCTGATTTACATCTCAGCTGCATTTTACATGGCCTTTTTAGACAACTGCTGCCTGGTTTTCTGCAACTTCTTCATTCAGAAGCAAATGAAAATCCTGCACTCAATTTAGATCAAAGCATCTGGTCACAGCAACAATACATGTGCTTAAATATGCACATGCACTTTCCAAGTTGCAGACATTTGCATCCATAAATCAAGTGCCTGCCCTAGAAAGAGGTTTCATGAATTTAGAAGATTTAATGTCTGTATTTGTCCAAGTATTAAAATTTTTGAGGTGCTTTCCTAATAATTTCTGAAGAATCTGCAGAGGATGTTAATTTGTAATTCATTTGGAAGTCAACACTCAGAACAGAAAATAAACTCTTTCAAATGCACTTCTGACACATAGTGCTAAAATTGTAACAGACATCTGCAAATGTTAGCATTTGTAATGGCAAATCAGTTTTCTTGTATAGAGGCAGTTTAAATATGCACACCGGTATTTATATGGATGTAAGTGCCCATACATATTTAAAAATGAAAGATAATTAACAATGTATACAAATAGACATAGTTTCTGCTTATGTTTTTAAAAAAAAGAAAGTGATTGCTCTTGATAGATTTCATCTCTCCTGTTTTAGAATGTTTACCTGAAGAAGCTTGTGTACCTGCAGGGACTCGTTCTACCTTAAAAGCCTCTGTGTGTGCAGACTTATCAATTAGACTTTTTATTCACCCAGAGAAAAGGAACACTGAAAAATATAAAACTTCCACTTTTAAAAAATTGCTTTCATTTTCTGTCTTTAAGATCATCATTTATTAATGACAGTAGAATTCTACTGTAACAAGAAATTTATTTTATCCCTACATTATATACACTTTAATTTTTGTTGACTTTTTTTTAGATATAGCAATATAGAATGACACCTGTATTTAGAAAAATGAATTTGGGTAACTTTCAGCGAAGACCTTGGACTTAGAAGAGACAAAAATGTAAAATAGTGATTACAGAGATATCTGTCAAGCCGAACACCCAATTTCTGTTTTTTCTTCAGTCAAAAAAGCTTAATGTATGTACTCTCTATTTAAACTCGTAAAAGACCTAAGCTATTTTCAAAACTGTTCTTAACTAATAGGTATACAAATACAAGCAGGAATTAGGGCAGTTAGAGATATTTTTTCTTTAGGCTAGGAGAGTACAAAGTATCACGCAGGTAAACCACATTACACTTAATGAAGATATATGGAAAATTTGAAGTGTGATGAATACAGCCTAAACAAAAGAGGAGGCACTGTGTGCACCCAGGTTATCCATTGAACAGTTCTCTACAAGGCAGGTGAACTACCCTATGCTCAAAAGGGCAGACCTCCCAAGGAAACTTTTGTTGCTGCTATTTTCTGCTATTGACATAGATGGATCATTTCCTGCTGCCACTGAAAGCATGCCTTAAATATTAACTGGGGTTCATAAGCCTCTATGCAACTTTTATAAATCATTACTGCAGAGCACTAGTCAAATATGCCATCTGTGGAATGTTTTTAAGAAAGGTGGTCTGAAAACACAAGGAATGGCTTAAATTTTTCCTGATAATTAGTATGAGAAAAGCAATTGTAAAAGTCTTAAATTATTACATATCTTAATAAACATACTCAGTTTTGAATTAGTTCAGTATTTATTGTGCTATTATGTATATATGTAAAAGAAAACAATTTGAAAAAAGGGCAGGAGTTGATTTGTACAACATTCCCTCTTCTAATGTTGGTTAATCATTTGCAATGCTGCTGAATGTTCTGTAAGGCACTGTTATGAAATATAATACAAATCATCATATACCAACATCATATAATATAAATCATCATAATTAATGAATTACTGATTATCACTTCTGATTATTCTGTGTTTGTATCAGATCAGATAAGCAAGTCATTACAGATTCACTGAAAAAAGTAAGCTAGAGCTACATTACATTATGTAAAATAACATGCTAAATGTATATTGTTCTAATTTGGTAAGTTGTTTATGTTACTTTAAAAAAGGCTACCATATGGAATGTTTCAGGAATTTTTATGGGGAGAAAATCTCAGTTCTTTCTCACTTGTACTTTTCATGACCTTGTATATCTTGCTTCTCTTTTACTGTGCTACCACTCCTCTGGCTTCATCTATTTATATTGCTAGCATTTTCTCTTATCATGTGTACAGACACACAGCTCCTGAACTGGCTATTTTGATGTTACATTCATACAAATGATAATAACAGTGACAGCAATAAATGTATCAGTGGTGTGATTCTGAGTCTATAGGAAAAAAAGTAACACTTCAATAGTGGTTTCTTTGCCAGAGAGAAATCAGCTGGAAACAAAGTGTTTGTAAAGTCCTATAAATATATTTATCTTTTTAAGACTTGAACAGGGTCAGGCGATATAATATGCATAAAGCTGAACTAGTGTTTTTTTTTTTTTTTATGGCTTGGCACATTGAAATTATTCTGTCCTGTGAAAGTCACTGTTCTAGAATCCCTGCAGTATTTCATTTCTCTTTCAGAGTTGTAGGGCAATAGCAGCAAAGTCATCTTTTTTAAGGCTTTAGTTCACATTCAGCCAAAGAAGTTAAATTAATGTTTTTCTTGTTGTCAGCAAGAGGCACAAAGAGAAATATATTACTTATAACTTCTATCTACTGAGCAGTTACTGACTTCAAAAGAACAAGCAGACCAGGCTTAGAAAGCCACTTAGCTCAGTTGTGCAAGGCCCCAGCATTCCTAATTGTCTGGAGTAAGAGAACAGTAGTGCAAGGCAGCCATAAACATTGTAAAGGTTGGAGCAATTTGGGCCTTTCTGTATGACTCAGCAGAGTGTCAGAGTCAGTAAAAACAATAAAATACGTGTATGTGGCCTCTTTTACACAACTGGAAAATGTATTGTGGAAGGTATGGGGAGACTGAAGTTTGGTATGAGGTTTATATGGAAAAAAAGGGATTGAGTTCAGAGCTGGACACATGATTTTCAGTAATTTGAGGAGGAAGAAGGAGGTTAGTGTCATCTTGTGGCAAAACACTTCCTCAAAATGGTTATGTTTGTGGTAATCCCAGAGAGAACTTTACAGAGTCTGAACTTAGTCTCTACTGACCTAGCTCAGCCCCAGTACAGAGTGGGGAAAAAGCAGGACATTTCTGGTTGCCATCTGGTCTGAAAACTTCTCTGGGGATGCACCCAAGCATGGACCCAACATAAATGTGCTCCACCTCCAGTCCCGCTTTGGGAAGGTGTTTTCTCCTTCATCAACCCCTACTTGTGCAAGCACCTGGCATTAACTCTAGGGATGGTACATCCAGGTAGTGCTTCCAGGTGCAGGAGAAAGGCAGAAAGGGAATTTTTCTGGCAGATTTGTGTAGGGATTTTCCACTCTTTATAGCAGCTTTTAGGGTGGACATCCCATTCTCAGGCAGTTTGTGAATATTTTTTTTATTTAGATAGATTTATCCCAGAGAACTTTTTGCTTGCCTTTTCTCTTTTATTTTTTCCCTTGTGTTCCTCCCAAATTGTTTTTGGGAGTTAGTTATACTTATTTTAATTTTTGTCTGCTTTTTGTCCTTTTGTTTTCAGAGCTGAGACTGAAGGCCATGTTGACTCGTTAGGTTTTTTTTCTGTTTCATCAAGCAGCTTTTCCTGACCCTTGCAGCTGTTGAGGCAGATCATCCCTGGCTCTGGGTTAGCCATGTTGTGGATCCAGGCTGTGGCTATCCATCCCTTCTGGCAGTTTCCAGGGCTTTCCATGGCTAACAGCTTCTCCAAGCTGCTACCTGAATGGTGGGATCCTACTTGTCTCTTTTTCAAGTCTCCACTTTCCCCCCTCACTCACCATGAGCCAATTTTTATAGTGGACGGACACACGTCAAACTTGCTACTTATAAAATAAATCTCATTACAAGACCAAAACACTTTTAAAGAGCATTTTCCTGAATGTTAGCAGGGAATTCTAAGTTATCCCTATAACTTAGGGATATTATGTAACTTAGGGATATTATGTTTCTTTGAACTTGTGGTGTGCCTGAGAAGTGGCTCAACTTCATGAGCAGATACAGTGTGAAGCACTGCAGACCAAGGACATGGGTGACTCAAGAGACTCAGACCTGAAGAAGTTGTAAAATAAACAAAAGCAGTGTTGGGTAACTTTCTTAGCAGATATTTATGATAGCTCTTTGAGTACCACAAAAGAATGGATAAAAGAACAGGAAATCAGTTAAATCAAATTTTTTGATGCAAATGCTGATTGCTGCTCCTGAGTACTTAATCATGAGATCTTAACTTTCAATATCACCTTCTGCAGAAAAGGTATTACAGTAGCTTCAAGCTTTTTACCCAAAGTCAGGAGTAGCACTGCATTTCGGACTGTGGGTGGAGCTGTGGAGTGCAATGGAAGTGACTCGAGGCATGGGAACTGTCCTGTGGGCGGCATTTCATTGTCAAGAAATGTTTGCAATCAGTAGTGGATTAGGAAAAGGGGAACACAAAATACATAGTGAAGCCATGAACTGGTTTTATGATTCTGGTGCTCTAAATTGCCTAGTTAATACTGAAAAACACATTAGAAAATGCAGTTAGAGGTTTTTTGGGTTTTTTTTGTTTTCTTTTTCTTTTATATGGCTGGCCTTTTATTTGGTGTTATGCTCACACTTCCAGTGTTTCTCCATACAATAAATGCTGACATTTAAAGTCGTCCTTATACAAAATGTGGTGTAGGCTGTGACAAGCCATGAGGATGCTGATAACTTCTCTGTGAGGAGGAGCACAATGCTGCTGGTGAGGGCTTCTTTCTTCTCATTGTTTGGGTCCACTTGGGTTTCTTTAATGCAGCCATTCACACACAAAAGTCTGTGATTTTTCTGCCAGTCACTTGGAGAGTGAGTATGACAGCACCCCCAGAGAGGCTGATGTCTAAAGAGGCTACCTAGAGCAGAGGCTAGAAAGTGTTAAAGCAATAAACTGGGTATTTATTAAAAGGCCTATAAAGGATAGGTCTTGGGCAGTACAAGAGCCTGGCCATGGCTCTGCCCAAGATGGACCCAAGATGGACGATGTGTCATGAGTTTTCACACTTTTATAAGTTTTGGTCCATTTGAATTTTTGGGTTAATGCTCCAATTACAGCTTCAGTTTATGAAATCACATCCTCCCAGACTGCTCTCCTCAATTCGCTGTTGTTTATACTTTTTGGGCCCAAAGCTGCAATGATGTCCTTGGTTCTCAGGCTGGAAAAGGATTGTTTTGCGTAACAAAACTTTTATAAGTTTTGGTCCATTTGAATTTTTGGGTTAATGCTCCAATTACAGCTTCAGTTTATGAAATCACATCCTCCCAGACTGCTCTCCTCAATTCGCTGTTGTTTATACTTTTTGGGCCCAAAGCTGCAATGATGTCCTTGGTTCTCAGGCTGGAAAAGGATTGTTTTGCGTAACAAAACTGTGAAGAGAATTTGCTAACACTTTATATGAATTTCAGAGTCCCACACTAATGTAGTACAGAATCTGGAAAATATGAAAGCTAAAACTTAAGGTATCAGGGCATCCCCAGAGCTGAAGCTGGAATGGGGGAAGAAACGGTCCCTGAGCTCAGCATAGACGCTCCAACATAGCAAATCCAGTTCAGACCCAAACAAGCTGAGACGAGTCTTGAGACCCAGCAGTGCCAGGTCAATATAGGGCCTACATTTTACTGTTAAAGGCACAAATCACATTCATTGGAGGACAGTGGGTGTTGTGTAATTGTAATTCTCCTTCTGATTCTGAGACACACAGAGGGTGGTAACTATGGTATGGGACCTCTGGGAAAGCTAAGCACTTCTGGAAATGTAGCAGGAAGCCTGATGGAATACATTAGAATGCTGAAATGTCTTCTTGGTATCTCTATGCAGGTGCCTGAATCCACCTATAACGCTATAGCTACCAACCAAACACTAGGAAACAAAAATAAGCACAAGGCAGTACACACTGCAGATGGCAAGAATTAAACTTTTATTGAGTACAAATGTTCTAAACAGAGTTTAGCAAGTAGAATGCACAAATCTGAGTAGATAAGGCAGATGTTCAAGGTTGGAGATGCACTTTTTAGGCAGATAAGGATTTTAAAAGAACCTCTAACTTGCTCCAAGAAGATAGGAAATAGTTGCATTGTAACAGAAGTGTTTCAAGTAGACAGGAGAACATAAATGTCAATGAATAATGAAAAGGGATGGATTAAGATAGTTAATACATTATTTCCACAAAAAACTTTACAAATACAGTTTATAACTGAGCATTACATAACACCATGTTTATGGTTATGCTCATTCTATCCATTTTGGGATGAGAGAGTGGGAATGGGAAGAGGAATCCAATTCTTAGCTTTAATCAGGAGCTGAGTATGATCTGTTTTCAGCAGCATTGGTAACTTAGCACAGATAGTCATTACTATTTGTAAGATACTAGACAATATAAGATGTACATTTTCCCTTCTCATATGTAATAGGTATACTTGCCTTGAAGGAGAATATCCTGCCCTAAGAAAAAAGAAAGATGTGAAAATGTGAAGGAAAAAGTGACATTTTTTTGTTTCATCTACATTAAAAATTTTGAATACCAGTTTCTATACATGTTCTTGTTTATCCTTAATATCTATTTTAGTTTTCTGTTTTTACCAAGAGCTTTACTGTCTGTGCATGTGTTATAGAAGGTATGTGCTAGTAACAAAGTCTAGAGATTTTTTTGTTTCTGTGCAGGATCTTGCAATTATACAGTATAAGATGAAAATCAACTACAGTTCTTGTTATTGTGTGGAGCTCTTAGTTAAAAATCAACTCTTACTTGATCCCCATTGATGTCTATACAATCTTTCCAAGAAGTAGCATGTAGTATTGTTCTCCATGATTCTTCAACAGTCATCTGGAATAAAGAATAACTACTTTACAAATAGCACAGTCAGTAGAATGTTTACACTCAGATGGTTCTTCACAGTCCCTTCTTTTCCCACTAATTTCTTTTATTGTGTTATTAGCTCTCCAAGAAGTATTATAGCTTTGTCCATTCTTTCAGAAAGATGCCCTGACTTTTTCTGTGGAAATGCTGTTTTTAAGAGTTTTAACTGCACTGAGAGCTGTCAAATGTGTCCCCTGATAAATAAACTGACTCGACAGTGTTCTCTACTACTATTAAATGAAGCTATATGCTCTTCTAAAATGTCTGCACCACAGAAATCGCTGTGGATGCTAGTAATCTGGACAGATTGCAATATTGTCTGATCATGCTTTTGGGGAATCTAAAGTAACAGGTTTGATTTGAAACGAATTTTTCCTAGTCATTAAAGGCTTTATTTTTTTTTTATATCACAGTTTGTTCTTGCTGTGGTAGTTCACCAGTCTTCTCCCCTGACCCTCACTATGGGAAAACTTCTAGTGTTTCTCACATCAGACAAAGACAGTAGCAAGTATTTATTAGTCATGATCATGGATTGGTAAGCCTGCCTTATGAGGAAAGGCTAAGAGAACTGAATATGGTCAGTTTTGAGAAAAGAAGGCTTAGGTGAGAGGCTTCCTTAGGTGAGAGGACCTTATTACCATGTTCCAGTATCCAAAGGCTGGCTACAAAGAATGTGGAGACTCTTTTTTCAAGGAATCACACGTAAAAGATGAGAGGTCATGAGTACGAGTTGCTCCTGAGGAGATTCTGGTTGGACACACGAGGACAATTTTTCTCTATGAAAACAATCAGCCATCAGAATAATCTTGACAGGGAAGTGATGAATTGGACAATATTGGATACTTTTAAGATTCAACTGGACAGGGTGCTGAGGCATCTTATCTAAACAGTGTTTTTACCAAGAAATGTTGGATCAGATGATCCTTGTGGTTGCTTCCAACCTGGTACTTGAGGGACTTACACTAGGGGACAACTTAAAGCATATTATAACATGTCCTATACCTTGCTTCTTTTGCTTTTCTGTGTTATATCTGAATTTTTTTATGTAAGTGGTGTTTTATTTATGTTGGAAGCTTGTCTTTTGCTACTCCTTAAGACATTTTCACCCAGCTTCAAATGTATCATCTCTTCAATAATCAGTAGTTATTCAATGCTCTAATCCTGTGTTTATACTTTTTGAGGCATCAACTGTTATCTAGTACTTGTGTTCCACAATACCACATAATTTATTCTATGCACAAAAAAAAAATGTGTCACTGGAATTGTACTTGTTATCACTATCTGCACTTTATCGGAATTATTATAAAAAGAGACATATCAGGACACCACTGTACAAAGCAAAGCAAAACTCAAACAAATTAGATATGAGTCTACTAGACCTAAAAAAGCTAAAACAATGCTCCAGGCAAGCATAAGGCAAGTCCAGACAAATCAGGCTTGATAAGCCCCTGTCTACACCCTTGCAGTGTTAGAACAAACCTTGTGGTTTCTTATTCAGCAATATCATATTTACTGAGCTAAAGGACTAGAAAAGTGAGACACAGGACAAACAGTGTTGATATTATTTATAAAAACAGAGAATATATTCCAAAATGGAATTTGTTACAGTTAACTTGTTTTTGAACAATTCCTAGCCAAAATGACTAACACTAAGAATCAGCTGAGACAGCCCCTGTGAAACGATCCCTGGGGATTCTAGCAATAAATTAAGGGGAGTAGGGAGGTTCGTCTTGACAAGAAATAGCAGCCTGCTAATGAGGTGCTCACAATTCATGTATTATGAGTGTTTTACCTGTATTATCAGAGTTGGGAAGTACAGAGGTCTTAAATAGTACTTAAAAAATTAAGCAGAAGTAGTACGGAATATTTTATAACAGAAGGGTTAACTCTGTGTGTAACAGCTCTCTTCTCCTGTTCTCCTGTAGCATTTTGTGAGCTCTTAACTTATTTTGTAGGCTTTACTAATTAAAATCTTTCATTTTCATGTGCATGGTTCTCAACAAAGTTGTGCACACAGGAGCTAATTTAAACCAAGAACATTTAAACCAAGGACAAGTAAATGAAGAATAGGGAAAAAAAGTGTCTGATATTAATTTGGTTTTCTTGTATCCTGGATTTTGAATGAGTGCCTGGATAGCAGAGAGTTATGTTAAGACTGATATTACAGGAGTTTACATCAGCTAAGAACCTGTCTTAACTTATTCCTTTATGTATAAGAACTATTAATGAAAAGCTTAGAGAGATTCTGTTTGAGAAAGGATTGACCAGATGTTAGCTTTCCTCCATATGAAATCTCACTGCAAATATGGATTATTTTGGCAAACAGCTGAATGGTGGCTTTTCATCAGTTCTACAAGGACATATGCACACACACACACGCACACACTCCTGCTCCCCCTTTAACTCTGCCCACACTGCTGGTGTGTGAAGAAGTGCATATAGTTTCCAGTTGAGTAGGTTAATATAATAAAGAAAGGACTGTGTTAACTCTAATATATTTTCATCACGACTTTTCCATTCTGGTCATTTTACTGTATTCATTGTAGCCTGATATTCCACAGATTAACCTTTCGTTTAACGCTGTCACACCCCACCAACTGTGATTTAGCAAGTACATAATTTATCATTTAATAAGAACGTCCATGTTAAGCACAGTGGGAGCTTTTACTGGCAGTAAAATCTGCTTTTCTCATAGGGAAAATAAAGCCTGAATCCAAGTGGACTGAGAAAGTTTAACGTCTCTTGTAATTAGAATGACCTTAGAAAGAATGGAACTTTTTATTAGCAAATGTTTAGTATGTATTGTGATTGTCCCAAAATACTCTTTGAGAATAAAGACCCTAATTTGACATACATTAATTAAAGTGTCAACAATTTCCAGGGTAACTGTGTGTCTGAGATAGTTAAAAAATAGTTTTATTTAGCCCACATTGCACTTACATTATTATAGTCAGGAATAAAGCTCTCAATATAGTCCTTACTATCCTATGATTCCATGATCTTTTCCTTTTTTCTTTAGAGGTAGTTAGTTCTCTGTAAGAAATTGGAAAAAATGAAAGCTGAAAAGTTGCAAAGCTTCCAACTCCAAACTTGTCTAAACAATCTGAATATGTTTTTGGGTTTTACAGGCAACATTCCTCTTCTGCGAAGGATGCCTTGCTCTAGAGTATATCCAGTTCAATATGCTGATAGGGTCAGCTTTCCAAGGGGATAAGGAATAAGCTGCTTATTTCCTCCATTCTTTACAAAGTGGAGATGTATCGCTTCATTCTTTCTTATATGTACCCCTGTGAATATAAACCATAGATAATTATATGGGGTAGAGATAGGGTCAAAACCCAGTGGCAAATGTCAGATATCTTTAAACCAGTCAGAGACTCTTTTAAGCCTTTGATAAGTTCTGATTGTTAATGATAATATGGGGCTGTTAAAAGTCAACGTATGCATAAGGTGCCAATCTTGTGGTTTGTAGCTTCTGTTCTAAAAATAGCTGTTCAAGGGAATGGCCCTATTAATTACCCTTTTTTAATTCATTTTACCTTTGTGAAGATATTCAATATAAACTAATGATGAATATGGAGAAGTTTCTGACTATCAGAATCAAAAAATTTACAAGATCTGAACTTGGGACTCTTGGACTATGTAGGCGACCACTCTTTTCAACTTAATTTTTTAATAACTATTTTCATACCACTCTAAATTGCACTTATAATTGAATGATTTCTCCCATAATGTAAGAAAGACAGCAGAAAAAAAAGAAAAAAGATGACTCTTGTTATTTCAGATTATACATTTGTAGTAGGGACTCTGATTCTGATATGGTAGGAGCAGAACTTTAGAAGAATAAATGGAATACCCTTTAAAACCAAATATACACTCAAGTGTGCTAACTATTCTTTTTTTCTTCTTGATTCACATTCAATACTCTTTAAAATAGAACTAACATTTCCTGACCACCATGGAAAGCTATAATTTATTTTTTACTTCATTCTATGGGAAATTTTTGTTCAGAGTAAATAAACTTGCTTCATTCTAGACAGTACATCTGAGGAGAATACAGAGGAGGAAAAAGGAAAAAAAAAGCAACATGATATGCTATACTTGTAGTTTGGGGAAAGCTTCATTGTCAGTGTTCTAAAATTAACAATCACAGCACCACCTTTGGGAAGGGTTTTAGAGAAAATAATCTGAGAAAAGCTCTCAGAAGACTTGTGCAAATTCCTTAGTGGCTGCTTTCTCAAGTTCTCTGCATAGAAACATGCTTCAAAGTACATAAGGAGGAGCAATTTCCAGTAGTATTAGTGATAAGGCAGCTGACTCCTTTAGTTTGAACTCAGAGACATTTGTCTTAGGAAGACAATCAGTTTAATGCACTAGTGAAACCACAGTTCCAAAAAGATCCACGCTGATCCAACATAGGATCCCAGAAGTCACTAAGAGTTCATACACATATGCACACAGAAGTTAATGTTCTTTATTTCCTGCTCTCAATTTTTCCGACTCCGAGAGCAGTAGAACACATATTTCTTTATTTGTTTGTGTGCTTGTTGTTTTGCTTGTTTGTTGTATGTTGTTTGTTGGTTTGTTGTATGATCAACATCATACATGTTGATTGGGTTGTCTGTTGCTTCATTAGCAGCATTCACAATCTTCATACTAGATGGATGACCACACAGCAGATAATCTACTTTCATGTGGCACCTTCATTTTTCAGTGTTCCTTAGGGAATTCTAGTATCTGAGTGTAATATGATAAAAGCCCAAAATTTGTAGCCAGTAAAACCTGCAAGAGACTGTTTCTACCCAGCTAAGCTCATTATGTGACCTGTCCAGCACCCACATTTTTTGTGTTCATTGAAGGCCGTGGTAAAGGTCACTATGAAAGTTGTTTAAAATGCATGATGTAAAGCTTGGAATAGTGGAATGCTTGAAAAAAAAGGTTTCTCAGTTGAAGTGATTTGCCTATAAAAGTTAATTTTAAAGCAATGAAGAGCTTGGCCATTATTAAATAATTATAAAAACTTCCTCTCTGAATATTCTATCAGCTTCACAGTCGCATGCCCATAGCTATTAATCTCACTTTTAATGAAACAAATATAGCAATATGTAGGAGAATGGACTGCAAGTAACCCTGCCCCTGATGAATCACAGGCGTGCTAACTACCAAAGACTGGAAACAGCCTTGTCCATCCAATGAGGATGAGTGTTGTAAAAAAGTGGGTCAGCAGGTTGAGGGCAGTCTGCTGGGGAGGGAGCTGGAGTCTGCTAGCTGTACTGTGAGTAGGCAGCTGAAAATAACAAAAGTTTCAGTAACCTGATAGATGAAACAAAAGTGCTATAACAAATTCTACTCCCAATAGGTTTTTTTTTATATGAACAAGTTCAATGTTATAGTCATCAACTGTAGTATTGTGAGAAATAGAAGGAAAAAAACAAACCAAAATCATTCCTACCTGAGAATTATATTTTATAATTCTGCCTTGAAGTTTTGGTTTGGTTGGTTAGTTTTTATAGAATAAGTACAGATCTGTTCATGAGGAAATTCATGTCATATTAGTGTTTTCTGGGATAGGTTCCTCACCAAGGTTCTGGCAAGTCCTGATGAGGCCTTGTCTTAATTGGAATAAACAGAATTAATTCTTGAGGTAGGAAAATACATCGAGAATTTCAGTACTTGTGTAGAAATAATTGGAAAAGCACAAAACCTTATAGTGGCTTAAACTTGGCTAGTTACAAGATGCTACCCAGCTGTTCTTTTACTCCTTCTCAGTAGGATGGGAAGAGAAAATAAGATGGAGAAATTCAGGTCTAAATAAACACATGAAAACTACTGGCTAAAAGTCTTGGCTTGGGGAAAATTTAATTTATTGCCAATTTAAAATAGAATAGGATGGTCAGAAAAAAAAAGGACAAAAGTAAACCATTTCTGCTCTGCAATCCCATCAATCTCTTTTTCACAGGCTTAACTTCACTAATTTTTCCCAACTCCTGTACGTCTTTCCCCTTTCTGCAGGTGGTTTAGAGATAATGAGGAATGGGTTGTTGCGGTCATTCATTGTGTAACCTGATGAGAATACTTCACATATATATTCACTTTTGAGGCAATGTTTTTTATGTGTGTACTGAGCTAATACAGAGAGATGTGTAAGATAAGAAAGAAGAACACACAGAAATTAGATCAGCTAAGTTTGAAAGAAATAAACAATCATTCAGATAATTCATTCAGAACTTTATGGACGTCACATTGTAACTTTCAAATGAGACATTTTATTTTTCAAACTAATGTCGATAGGTACAGGGTTTTGGTTTGTTCTTGTATATCTTCAGAAAAAAATCAGTGAAATAAAATGATGTTTGTTTTTTTAGATTTTATCTGTGAATAACCCTACTTAAAAGGTCAAAAATGATGCATTGGCTTCCAGTAAATCGAAATTCACTATTCAAAAGGTTAGCTGTTAGAGAGTAAAGTTTGATAAAGACAGAAATTTTTATTTATCACTCTAGAAAAATTTCCCCCCTGTCAAAAGTTTAAAGCTTTAAGAAATAATGTTGTAATTATATGTATATTTAAAATGAATCAGTGCTCTTACTCATTTTTTTTTTAATTAAAAATGTTCTGCAGACGTTTGTAGCACTAATACTTCTCATGAAGGCTATGCCTCAGTAGTGCTAAGAGTCATGTATTTCACAGGAAATGTCTCTAAAAATCCTGAAGCTGGTTAAATTGTCTGGTTTTCCTTGCTCTTCCTTTTTTTCCTTTCCAAGCTGGCATATGAGCATCGACTAAATGAATTACAAGGTCTATGTTTGATTGATCGTTCACTTCTTTAATTTAGGCAGTAAAACTTTCTATCACATTTGAAGTTAAGAATTATGATTGAGATAATAGAGGTATGATTCCATTGGAAGTTAAAAAGGAAAAAGTTGCCTTGCAAATGTCAAGGCACCTTGTGATCCAAGATGATTAAAACTAAACTGTTTGCTATATGAATCCCAAGGTGCTGCTTTATCTCAGCGTCCA
This sequence comes from Phainopepla nitens, assembly GCA_013400175.1. Lineage (NCBI taxonomy): Eukaryota > Metazoa > Chordata > Aves > Passeriformes > Bombycillidae > Phainopepla > Phainopepla nitens. The sequence continues at coordinate 1,283,583 of VXBQ01009835.1, read as the reverse complement.
TGACATTTAGCCAATGACTTTTCATAGCTTGTTAATAATGTATAGCAAATAGTAAATTTGCAGTGACAGATCTGGCCTGTTACAGTAGAGCAGTTAAGTAGATTTATCTTGGACAGAAAATGCAGATTTGGAAAAAAAATCATTACTAATGTCAAAAGAGAGTGCGCGTTTACAAGACTATTTTAGCTAATGCAGTTGCTCAGGAGATGTGCTTTTCACATTCATCTATTTTTCTGCCCAACATCCTAATTATCTAACCTAGAGGTATTAGCAAAACATTACCAAAGTCATCAAGGTTAACACTCACAAAGCAAAACTGATGTCTCCAAAAAATTTAATAGCGTGGACTGGTCCACAGAATTAATTGATTTTTACCAGGTTGACTGAGTCACATAAGCAGGTAAAGGTTACAGCATAAACATTCTCTTCTAGGTACAATTGCTGTTAATCATTGCTCCAGATAAAGCTAATACTCTTCTGTGTTGTAGAAACCATGTTTTTTCTGAACCTCATATCTCACTGATACAGAAATTATTCATAAGCTGTAAAAGGTCACAAGGCAGATGAAGAAAGAGTGGGACAGAGAAGAAAAAGGGTACAGGTAAAAAAAAATATACTCAAAAGATGAGATACAAAACAGACACAAAGAGTAGTGAGTTACAAGAGGATATGAATCAGTGTTGTAGAGAAAAATGTGGCTGATGTTTGGATTCTTGTAGATTTTCTCTGAGGCTGAAAGTTTACTAACAAAAAAAAAAAATTACTGTGACTGTAACCAGAATTGTCATCAATCAAAATCCTTCATTTAATTCTCTTTTCAGTCTTTTGTTCACCTATTCATTGGCATAGGCTCAAATTAAGACAATTACACCTGATAATGATTGATATAAAGGCACAACAAAAAAGAGATTATATTTGCACCACAGTATGTCATCATCTTGTGTGAGATAAAAAATCTGCAGGTTATGACAGAAAAGAGAAAGATCTAAAACTGGTCATAAATAAATTGTGAATGCATTATTCTTACAGCAAATGAGCACTATTTTTTGCTGTCTTTCAGTACCAAACTATTGATCTTTTGTTGATACTCTTGTAAGTTTAAAAACAGACTTCACTATGCATTAGCTTACTTTATCAGATAAGCTCTAGGAGTTATTTGCTGATAAACCTAGATATGCAGATATGCATTTAGTTATAAAGACATAAATTGTTTTCTATTAGATGGTAATCAACATACAAGATTTGCAGCGGTCGTACTTTCATATGAAAGCTATCTAAAAGCCTCTGGGTTTTTGTTCCTAGAATGTTCATATCCCAAACACATAGAAATATGTTCCAAAGTATTTCAGTTACGTTTATGTCGGGAATTATCAGGGGTGGTGCTGTAAGAGAGAGAGATGGGATTTTTCTTTTTCCAGCTTGATTTATTATTTAGATAAGAATCAGTCTCATTAGTATAGTAAAATTAGTGAACAATGACAGCCATTAGAGAAAAATCACCAATATGTCTTTGTGCAAGGCCAGTTATAACTTTTTTGACTAATAGAAAACTTACACATATATTATTTTGATTTTCTGACCAATGGTCTTGAATCTATTCTACTGCAATATGGCACCTTCTAACCAATGTCTGTAACCTGCACATCTTCATATATTTGTTATTAACCCTTACCTTACCTACTAAATCACTCCTTACTTATTTCTTATATCTTCTATTTTCTTATTTACTTAAAACACACTTTATTCTTAACTATGAAACTACAAACTTGTGTGTTCTTCTTTCAAAAACCTAATTCTACTCATGGTCTCAAGTCAAACCAATTTGACACTGTGAGAATTTCTACTCTTAGATTTCCTACATGTTTACTTCTTTTTATAGAACAAGAACTGTATTCCATACCTTCTTAAACTTTCTAACATCAGTTGTTTTTAAATTCTACTGTTTCTGTCCCTTCTAATGTTCTTGAAGAAATGACAGAAGGGAAGTATGAATGCGGAGAGGCAGAACAAAAAAAGTGGGGTTTGTTTGGGTTTTTTTAAAAGAATGGATATGAAGGAAGGTGGGAGTGAACAAAAAGTAAAGAAATTATTGAAGTGCTTGTCATATCCTAAGAAGTGTTAACTTCATTAGAACTCTTAATAAAGCATTAAGTTTATTGCAATTTTTGGAAATTTGTGAAAGCTGCTGGTACTAAGCTCTGGTTTTAGCTTCCTTCTAATCATTTCATAATTGCTCAGAATAATTTAGTTAATAGCATGACTGTCTTTGCAGTCATGAAGAATTTTTTTACATCACATCATGCTTTTTGAACAGACACAAACTGAGTACTGTGGTATTCCAGTTTTTACCAAAAAACTATAACACATCAGTATGTTAAATGTTTCCAATATTCTAAAGTATTCTATAAGTTGAATGATTGTCTGACATGAGAGAAAGGGCACCTTGTATATATTGATATATGTAGGACTTGATATACTGGAAATCAAAGTGCTTTCATGGGTTTAAGTCTTACATCTAAATTTCAATTTGAAGGCAAAGTCCTATTTGTAAAACTTTTTTGTTTCTGGTGGTGCCACAATCACTCTATCTGATATAATAAATTTATTAAATATTTTGAAAACTTGCAGTACAAATAGGTGATTTTGCCAAACATTTGTATGTATACGCACACATATATATTTATTTTTCTACCTCAGTTCTATAAAGTTAGGCCCATGATTATATAGTTTACATCTTTGAAGTCTCAAGGCTTTGTAGAGTCTTGAGTCTCTGAAGTCCCAGACTTTTCTGAGTAGGAAATTACACAGAGTTCGTCCAGGCTGTAACCTGCAATATCTAGCTGATTCCATACTATTGATTCTCTGCATGGGAGTTACAGCAACCTGCTCACTAATCATTCCTGCTCCAAATAGTTATGACCACAGGAGCTCAGTAAACTGCTCTGGTCGTCACAGGTGTCTACCCCTCCGCAAGTATACACACCACATATCAAAACGTACCCAATCAAAGCAGCCAACAGGGGAGTTCTTAAAAAGTCCTTCTTTCAATGTGTGACTCTTACAGACTAAAAAAACAAGCCCACACACCGTAGATACACATATGTTTCTTCCAGTTTATTCCTTAAATGCTTTTTTATTGTTAAGATAAAATACACATAATTATACCAAAGCATAAAGTTTAATTTAAATTAAATTTAAACTGGCATAGTGTTTCCTATGTCTAGTTACCTTTTTCCCCTAGTAGAATTTTCTTTCCATTCTTTTCATATCTAGAAAGAATTTGCTCCCTTCAATTTGTATTTTTTTCTTGGCATTTTAATTTTTTTTCTTAGTATGCTGCGTAGAAAATGTGAAGACAAAGGTACATTAAGAAAACTATTTAAGATTTCAATGAGCAGAATCATCCTCTGCGTTCCTTATTCCACCAAGCATAGGAGAATGCTAGGGTGATTAATGATTGGTATGTGAAGTTGTGTTCTAACTAGTGGATATTGACATTTACAAATAGGATCAAAGGACCAAACTCTATCTTCTCAGTGAATTATTTTTAGTGTTTTTCACCTAAAAAACTGGTGGGCTTATGGCTCACTCATTAAGGTGTATTTTCCATGTTTTTTCTCTCATAGATTATGATTAGATATTTGAAAAATTCTAATGTGTGCTTCAGTTTGTAGATTTTCCAAGTAGAGGGCCATAGCTATCATCTGTAGTTGATGCAGACTTTGACAAATCTGTTCTGTTGTTATTGTCTCGGTAGATTCCAAATTGTTATTACCCAGACCATATGCCATATGAAATGAAACAAACGTAGTCTAATAGTCAAAGCAAAAATAAACCAAAGTATAATTCCTGATGCACAGTGTAATGATCCCTCAGGAGATGTCACATATGTGTTTCAAGGTCCATCCTCCTCTCTTGCTTCACAGTCTGGAATGCTAACACTGCAGATACCTCATTCTAGCTATATATGTTGTATTCACTCCATGTAGCACCTTGAGGAGTGACATGACTACCTGGATTTATTCAGAGGTATTTTGCTAATGTACTCATCCCCCTCTTAAGTGGGGCGTAAACCTTTGTGCTTTTCACTAGACCCAAGACAATATACAAGAGGTACACCACCCGATTGCTAAAAGGAGTTTTTGAAAACATGTCTTATGCGAAATATATCGACATACAACACATCTCAAAAGAGTAAATGTTGTTAATACTACTATGAGACCCTGTTTTTTAGAGTACATTTGTGTATACCATAAAAATGTATGTATATATGCAAAGACATGTTTCAATAATGAGATTAGTAGGATTTTTGAACTTCATTAAAGGTCTTGTAAGTCATGTAAGCTGTATGTTAAAATCATATGGAACTACTTAGATATCAATTATCACATAGAATTTACAACCACAAAAATACAGAAGAGGGTTTTTTTTAAGAAAACTAATATTTTATACCTAGAATAATAATTAAAACTTGAGCCCTGAAGATTAGCTTTTATGCTCAAGTTTACGTTTGATAGTACACATTTGTCAGCAAGCAGTTTTTCAAACATAGGCTGCAGTTACTTAGCTAAATTATTTCAGTAGACAGTCTCCCAAGAGTACATAAAGAAAGGTTTGTATTGTACTGATAGAATCAGTACACTCTAATTGAGACTTTTATGCTTGATTATGATCCAGATGTGAAACTTTTGGATGGATTTTGCCATCATAAATCCCTTAAAAGGTCAGCATGTATCACAACATGAAACTTGGAAGTGTTCCAGTCGAATACTCCTTGAAACAGAAGGTAATAGATGACATCTTGGTAATGCACATACTTTAGACACATTGTTTCCACGCAAGGTCTATTTTATATTATGTTTATGCTAGCATTAACACTTTGGAATGTTGTTTTCTTCAGGTGTCTTGCTGGATTTTCTGGACAATTTTGTGAAATAGAAGTTAATGAGTGTAATTCATCGCCTTGTCTACATGGCTCAACCTGTGCTGATCATATCAATGGATACACTTGTAAATGTCAACAAGGTAACTGCCATATGACAGAGCAATTTTAAACAATGATGGTTTTGAATTATCAGTGTTACTAGTGAAAAAATTGGTAAATCATATCAAGCTCTTTTGTTGTATATGAACTATAAGGTATAAAAATATACAAAACTCTTTGGCAACCTTTTTGAATGAGATCTAAAGAGAATGAACTACTCCAGTAAGCATATGAGAGGCTTCAAAGTAAAACCAGCTCACTGAGGGAATCTGAAGTATTATCTAGAGCCAGGTTTATTGTTTATGATCTTTACTAATGTAACGTACTGACCAAGCAAATATTCATTGTTTAACAGCAAAATGATTTCACTACCTATAGAATGAGACTGACTGAAAAGAAATTCTGAACACTTTAACTAACATTTTTATTATTAGTCTTGGTGTTGTAAGATATAACCATGCTTATTCTGCGGGCTGGGATTAAAAGAAAAATTTTTTTAACATTATAAATAGAATGAAAAAGGCGCTTTCTTAAAAAGTTTTCTGATTCTGGCAGAGATCAACTAAAGCAGGTCTAGTGGCTTACGAAAATATAAGAGATTTACAAAAGCAAAGGTAACAATCAGCCTGCATTGTCATGCTATCACAAATTTAGTCTGTTCAGGACTACTTACAGTCTCCTGTCATGTCTAATAAAAACCTTTTTCTCAACCTAAGTAGGATTTCTAATCCATATACATAGGTAGAATTCTGCTCCATAAGTTACTCTTAAATTAAGAAATATTTCTTAATTTTCTAATACTTCTAATATTAATTTTCTAATATTTCTTAAGAAGTGTACCTTCTTCCTGAAACTTTAATTTTTCAGTTTAAATCTATTTACTATTTTACTCACTCGCAGTGCTGAATGATTTCTGTGATAGTACTGACACGAGGTTTCTTACTGATTATTTTAGAGATTATTTAGATATATTCTGGATGATAAATATTCTATAAACCCATGCTATCTCCATATATCTCATCTAGTTACTTTGTACCAAAATATGTTCACATTGTTGGTTTCAACTTACAGTTAGCAAACTCTCCTGAAGTCAAGTGACTGTATATACATTACACTTTTCTAGAGTCTTTCTACTCATTCTTGTTCTACATTTAAAAGAAACCACATAGTGAATTGAATATTAATATATTTTGCATTTTTTCATTCTGAATTCATCCTAATGAAGTTTACAAAACTATATGTAAGAGATTTTACTCAATAAAATATGGAAGATACCCATGCATGCATTTGCTTCAGTATAATGAGAGTCAATTTGGGAGTTTGTTAATTTGTTTTTTTGATAATAAGAAATGATTTTCTGACATGTAAAACTTGGATTTAAGTGTTTTCAGCTTACTAGAGGCTAATTATGAGTAGGAATATGTTGATTACAGCTTTAGTTTTTTAGCAACTTATTTAATATCAAAGAGATGCTTGATAATTCAGAAAAACACTACAATTCTGATGTATGAACCAATGAGTGAAAATTTTTTGGAGTTTTTCATACAGAATTCATGATAATAAAGATATTTCTGGTCTTAAAGAATCTGAGTCATGACCTAACTTCAGTACTACATATCCACCTGGTACTGCATATGGCCGTATATCACTCTACTAATATTAATGACTTAAAAATGTAAAAGATGTATTTTTTAGCCATTAAAGTGCTTCACACAGAATACATTGCCAATTCCATTTTGTCCTTATTTTTAAAGCTTATTAAAATAATACATCAAATATATTTTAATATAGGCATTTAAAAATTGCTCACTAGCAAAGAACTGTAATAGCTGTCTCTATGCAACATGGAAATTCTTGGTATAAGTAGGAGAAACTTCTCTGGGGCCTTGGAATTGACTCCTCCAACTAACATGTTTTAAACACCTTCCAACCCAAGCATAATTTGCCTTTCTTTTGTATTCCTTTTAATAATGCCTTATGTTAGTAGGGGTGAAATATCTGTAAATTACTTTTCCACCAGGTAGAAACATAGAAAAAGGACCACATGCCTTAAGTATATACAGGACTTTTACATATCTTTGGTTTTTTTTTAAATTGACATATGGTATTTTCAAATGTTATCTGAGTCTCTAAAGCAGCTGAAGAGATGAGAAGGTTATAGCTCTGAAAAGTGGTGAATTTGGAGTGGCAGGGGAAACTTTGAGAGGAATAACTTTTTTCAAAGTTGCACAAATGAAGAAAGGGATTGGAATTAAAAAATATCATCCAGGGAGAGAAAGTAGGAATACGTAGGAAAAAAATCTGGGTTTTTTGTAGGCTTTGACTGCTCACATATATTTCTCTTCTGAGCTTCACATATAGAAATATGGGCTAGGACTGGGGATTTTTTTGGTCTATAAAGGCAACAGTGGGAAAGAACTGTGCAGATAGTCTGATATAGTCCTCAACAGATTCTCTGTTGTAATTTAATGAAATGGAAAAGTGATAGTACCAAGACTGAAATAGGAATAAGGCAGATGATTGCAACTTTCTGAAAACCTCCAGAGAACAAAGTGAAGCATGTGGTGACAGCATGTAATACCAGGAAAGGGAATGGATTTAGCTCTGACAAATGCATTTTGTAATGGATCATGAATTTTGTCAGCTATCATCCCAGTAGCAGGCCCCATTCCCTTAGAACAGTAGATGCAAGTTTAGGTTCTGTGGCTGCAGCTTCAGGCTGTTCAGGTGCAGAAGCAGCATGGAGAGATGTAAACTGTATTCTAACAGCACCTCAGACAACTCAAAAGCAACAACAGCAGCTGTTGGAACTAATACCAGGCTCATGGATGTGAAGTCTTTAATGGGCAGGCTGCTCTTCTACCAAGGCAGCTAAAGCCAGACTGGAATGGAACAGGTGAATCCATTTGATGCGTACTCTGAGGAGAAGTCTGAACAGTGGCAACTGGATTTGTAGCAGCTGAGGACTGCTGGGCAGTTTATGGGGATGTTGGGTTTTCTTTCTCAGTTTGTTTAGAAATAGTAAAATGAAGTAAAATCTGTGATGGGTGGTGGGAATATCATGGCAGAAAGTCTGGTGTTCTTCAATAACTAGCCATATTTTACAGAATTCGGGGTTTGTATTTACTGAGCAAATGGACTGATTCCATTTCAGCTTAGCCTACAAGGAGAAAGTTTGAGACAGCCTTAAATTACATGATCTAAAACACAGTTTCAAGATGACTATTTATCCTCTAATTTATGGTGTACTTACTTGTAAAGGAGATTTTCATAAGAACTGCATATCAATAAAATTTCCAGTAATCTGACTAATGAACTGTGAGAAGACAGAATCTCATAGCATTCAAACACAAAGCTGTATTTGCTCATAAATTGTCCTCCTTATTGATCTGGTTCAGTAATCTCAGAGTTTTTTCTTGTAACTTTTTTTCCTTTTTTTTTTTCTACTCTGAGAAACCACAGCCCAAAAAGGTTCATATTCTTTCTATAATACATATCTCTATGTATGTGAGAATGGATGATAGTTAGCCATACCTTTGTTCCATTGACACTCAGTAAATGGATATAGATTTAATGAGTTTTGCTTTGGGGTCTGTTTTGCTTTTTTTTCTGACAGGATGGGAAGGCCTCCATTGTGAGTTGGATGTTGATGAGTGCATATCCAACCCCTGCATACATGGTATCTGTGTTCAGAAGGAGCCCAGCTTTGGTTATTCCTGTTTTTGCAAGCCAGGATTTGTGGTGAGATGCTGAAATTCCTTCTTTCCTTTTACCTAGCTCTTCAACATTACACAGAAAATACTGTGTATAAGCCTATTTATTTTTAAGCTTCCTCAGAATTGTAGATATACTTCCTGAATGAAATGGGATCACAGAAGTGATGTATGCTTTTTTCAGGGAATTCATCAGGAATTTCTCCCGGTTCCAGTGACTCTTTATCTACAATTTTAAGTCTGTATTTTACCATAAGGGTTTGGCGGATAAAAATGGATCTTAAAAATGCAAATATTGTGACTAAATTTACTGAAAACTATCCTAAGAAGGACAAAACTATTTTATAAAAACTAATACCATTTTTGAAAGGGGCTTTTTAACAAGTAGAATTGGCAACATTGATATTTCCCACAGACCATGGTAACTGTTGTCTTTTTATCTTCTAAAACAGATTGGCTTTCAAAATAACGTCAAATGATGATGAAGGATATATCACTTGAGGGCCATAGTTTTTTATATGGAAATTAGTCAGATTCCTATGTTAAAATAATCTCATTTTTTCATTAAATATTCATGCTTATCATGAATAACTGTAATGGAGAAGATCAGTTACACAATTTTTTTTTTTACAATTTATTTCTCACAAAAAAAATCTTCTGAATTCCAAATAAAAGCACCAGAGAGATTAAAATCTGTTTAGAGAAATTATTTTTTCAATTAGTGTAAAATTTATTGGTACAAGTCAGCATTGTCTGACACTGTAGAGACCAAAAGTACAAATAAACCCAAAAATGGGTTAGAAGGAGAATAGATTAATTGTTATTCAAATTACTCTTCTTAATAATACCCTGGCCCAGGGAATCTTTGATTTACTTATTGCCAAAAGTTGGAATGGTATATTTGGTGAGTTACCAGATGCTAGCTCTGCTTGTTTTCTTCTTGTTTTCTTCCCAAAGTATTCATTAATAGTTCACTGATGATGGAGCTAGATAGATATTTGACCTATGGGGGCAGTTTTCTGTTAGCACATAGCTTGAGTATTAATTGTACAATATGTTGCAGAACAAACAAGCCCTTGCAGAAGGAAAAGTAACAAGAAGCTGAAATTTAAGATGTATCATCTTTGCTTTTTATTCCATTGTTTATTTTTTCCATCTTCAGTCCCTCCAATTCCAGTATGCTTTGGGAAGGAATAAGTAAGAAACACAGTGGGGGAACCACCGCAGAAACATTAACATACTTATCTTCAGTGACAAAGATAAGTTATGGTCTAAACACCTCAAGAGGTGTATTTGTTAGGCCCCAATGGGTTCCAGTTCCTTAATATGAGTAGGTGTGGATTGGAAACAGTGAAACTCACAGAGAAATAAGTATTCAAGGAACTCTAGCTACAGTGTGTAAATCTTCTGTAGTCTCTGTCTGTTCTGCTACCCAAAGTATGGATCAAAAAGTATGGATTGTGAAATCTGTCATAAATTTTGAGAAGAAAAGCATAGCCAGTGGTATATGAAATAAATATTTACTTTTAAAGTGGAACCATCTATAGACATGTACCTACAAATCTGCACAAGCTAAATGATTCCATCCCCCTTCACGGAAAATGTTAAGGAGTTTGCAGGCACTTTCAATGCTATCAAATTTATCTATGACTACTTAATGTACCCTTCATGCACACTGGAGGTTATCCACATCTGCTTTGTTTCTATGAGTCATAAAATCGCAATCAAATGCTCTTTGCCATTAAATGTAGTAGTCATAAAAATGTACTAATCTGTCACAGAAAAGTCAGAATGAAACATAAGTTTTATAGGATTAAGAACAATTATGAGCTTGCTCAAACTGATCATTTGTTCTATGTGTGGATTTAGAAAAGAGCCAGGAGGAAATGCATCGAAACTGACATTAATTGGCCTGTTGTTCCTTTGTGCTTTGGCATACTGATACAGTGAGTGATTTTATAAGATGCCATGAATTTACCAGATAGCTCATCTGCTTGCCAAAACAAATTAGGAAGTTGATTGAAGCAAGCATGAATGTATCTAAATCAATCAAAACCCATCAATTTAACCCCTTCTGCTTTAAACCCCATATAATTTTAACTTCAGTTTTCATGTCTACATTTCTTCCTCTCTCTCCCTTGTCCTTCCTATAGTTTCTTCATAAAATTAATGTAGTATAATTGACAGAGATCTCGGAAAATGTAAGTTGTCCCAAGTTCTGTGTGAATAGTTAGCCAGGTAGACATGAAAGACTATAAGCATTTGTCTGAAGGAAAGTAATGAGCACATGCTTCTCGAGCTCTACAGAAGGCTTGGATTTTTTTATACGTTCCCCAGTTGCAGGAGAAGATTCAGTCAGAAATTATATCATGATAGTATGTTGTCAGAGATGTATGTCTTCAGGGATGACATTTTAAATGGTTATCCAAATACGTAGTACCCCTCTAGGATAGCTGTTAGCTGTCTCTCTTCATGTAGCCTATTAGTTCATTGCAACAGAAGTGAAAATAAAATGAACCCAGGCCTGACTTCAGCATATATTTATTTCACACTTCAAGAATGCATTTAATTGACATAATTATTCCTTGCCTTTTTTACAGCTCGCTGAATATGAACATTTTTACTTTATTACTAGGGAGGATAGCTCAGACTTCCCATGAATTGTTATTCTTGATAAAAAAAAGGAAATGAATGCGTGGTCCAATTTGAGACTGCAACTACATTTTTTCTTTTCTGCATTATCTGTGAATGCAAGGTATTAACGGGGATCTGTGTCTAGATTTGGTAACAACAGACAACAAACAGTAGGTTGCAATATACAAAAAGAGCATTATGGCTTGCTCTGACTTGCAAGCTAGGTTTTTAGCGAGCTAAGTCCACTGTAAAATGTATTTTGTAAACCTACATACAAACTGAAGATTATTATTTTAACCAGTTTTTATTACTGGTAACAATATTGGTTTTGATACTTTGCAATTAAAAGTCTGTAAGGAAATTATTTTTATTGGTAATCAGAGTCAAAATGTCACAGTTAAAATTTAAAATATACTACTATCCTATTAAATTAGGAATATTTTCCATCTGATAATTCCTTTTGAAAGTGTAAACAGCTTAATACAAGCAAACAATATTTTAGAATCAAAAGAAAGCAATAATTGTAACTAACATCATTATGAAATGTAAATTGCCTTCAAAAATGGCTTTTTTTTTTTTTTTGAAAATTCTCTTTCAGGGACGAAGCTGTGAGCTTAACTACAATGATTGTCTTATACATTCCTGCTCCACTGGCTTTCTTTGTGTTGATGGGATAAATAATATCACCTGTTTACCTACTATGCCCCAAAGCAAGAAAATTCTCGCTGAGGTGGCTGAAGTGTTTCCTGCTGAAATTTTAGACAATGACCTGCCATCAGCAATGGCCGTGTCTATGGAACTTTGGTCCAAACAAGTTACTCCTGACTTTCATACAGGAGAGGTGTCCCAAGGTGAGTAGAAAGAGCTTTGAACAATGCATATATCAAACATCTTTCCTTGTTAATATGTCTAAAATGGTAAGAATAATTAATAGAATAAATATATTAATTTTAATTAGGATTTTTTTTTTAATTTTACGTATTTTCTTCTATATTTTCTTTATATTTACTCCAACATCTTTTTGTAATTGCATTTCTATGCAACTGTAAAACTTCTCCTTTCTCTTAAAAGAATTTTCCCCAGCATTTTTCAAATCCAGTAAGGAAAACTTCACTTTCTCTTAGCTAGGTTTTCAGTTTTCCAGAGTGTACAATTTCGTGTGTCTCATATCGTGTTCAGGAATTGCTGATTCTAATGCCAATCTTCCCTTCTTCCTTGGCTAGTCAGCAGGAGAGAAAGATAATTTGCCTTACTCCACAGAGACTTTGATTCTTTTTTCCTAGTTCACATGTTTTCTGAGTGCTTTTTTTTCTGTGCATCTAGATGTTTTTAACTAAAAATATATTGGACAAACCTCTCAAAGTCTCTGCTATTCTAATTGTTTGTAGTGATGTTTTTGGGAAGCCAAAAATTGCCTCTCCTATTATTTTAAAAACATTTGCAAAAAAGTCCAAAGTGACAGAAGTGCAACTTTTTATTGTGATTGTACCTTCATTTTGGCCTCTTCATTTCACTAAAAATTATATTATAAATATAGTATGTATCAGGCATTCTCTTTACAGATAGTTTCAGATTTTTTTGCTTATATATCTCTTTGAAGTGATTTCTTGTATAAGAAATACGTTAAGCCTATTTTGTTTTAGTGGGGGGGGATTGTTTGTTTTTGTTTTATTTTTATTTGTTTCGGGGAATTTTGTTTTTTAATTTGAGTAAATGAGTTTTAAAGAATGTTGGGTTTGGGTATGCAGAATTCTGTTGGGATTGACTGATTCATTGACTGAACTGCTTGTTCTGCCTTTTGCTTCGCAAGAATCACATACTAATCTTCTATTTTTTGATTGATATTGTCTCACTATTTTCCTTCAAAGACTGTCCCTTTATAATAATTTTCATTACTTATGTTTTTTAAAGAGACAAATATAAACTTGACAAAATTATTAGTTTCTCTTAAACAGCTGACAACAGAGGAAACTTGGCTAATACTGGAGGCGAAACTCCATGATCCAGACATGGAGATCTGTCATTCATGAAGTCAGGGTACTTTCTGAAACATTCAGCTGAGTAGTGTATCTCAAGAACTACTTTTCACTGACATAGTTAACAGTAGTTATGAGTTCAAAACACATCTATTTGTAAATGTAGGTGAGACTCTTAAAATATTATTAAAACAATCCGATCAGTTGTTCCTATGTATATTTTCTTCCTACAAAAACTTCAGGTATAGAGTTACTGATGGATGTGCTGAAAAGTTGTCATTGTTTGAATCCCTTGGTGATGTGATATCCTACTTGGTTTTATCGGCACAAGTCACATCTGGGCAAATAGAATTTGTAAAATTTTAATGACAAACCATTTCTTTTTACAAATCTGTTATCCTGCTTCAAGTTCTGCCTTACACAAGTATATTAGAAATACTGTACAGAAACAAATGACTACTGTGCCTGATAAAGAACTCATGAGTACACCCTGTTACCTAGACTTCACAGTACATCTGCAGTGGAGTAGGTTCTGGCCTTTATCAGCTGGTGGTCTGTTGAGTTTCTCATTTCTATTCAGAGAACTTTTTGAGGTGGTGGGGCATTTTTATACAAAGATAAGAGTGTCTGTCAAAGTCGCCAGGCACCTGGAAGAGATTTATTGTCATCCAGCAGCAGCTGATATGGCACCTGCTGCCATACCTGACACAGATAGCCATTCTTCTCATTCTGCCACACAGGCTACTAGATCAGTATAGAAGCAGGCTGGAGGCTGCTACAATGCTGACAGGAGATCAGCAACGGAACAGTTTCACCTCACTACAATAATCTTGCCAGGATTCCAGGTGCTCCTTTCATCATACTTACATATAAACTCTGGCAGTATCTCTATGGTTGTAGTATATAAGTATAATCAACATTTTTAATGTAAAGTAAGTACAGAGAAAAATTTATATCTCTTGAGATAATTATACTACATGCAAAAAATTTTTAACTTGCCACTTCTTGTTCCAAAATGAGACAAATGATGGCTGCATTTTTTAAAAGCAGTACTATTTTTAGAACATTACAACATTGCAGAAATAAATTCAGGGAATTAAAAGGACACAGGAAAATCTAAGAATTCTGGAATTAAGTATTAGAGAATATTGATTGACTTGGTCTACATTTTTATACTATACTTTTATAAAACAGAAAAAATACCCATAAAGCCAAGGAAAGAAGTTTGTTTTGTTTTTTTTTTTTATTTCCTTTTCATACTTTGCTTGAGGGCTTGTGTTGGAAAAAATTATTTTATGTTGCTTAGGGGAAAAAAAAGCATTCTAGACCAGTAAAGATATGTATAAATGTGCTAAAAGACAAATAAAACCTTTTTGTAGGGTATAGAATACAGTTGTTTCCTCTGAATGCTTAGATTCTACATAGATTTAGAGTCTACATAGATTTCATTCTCAGTATGCATGCATAAATACACAGATCAAATTCATACTGCCAGAACTGCCTCTTGATAATGTGCCTGTACTCAAGATGTCAATTTGTCTAAGCATACCATTGTGGATTTCCAACTGATCAAGATATGACCTAAAAGGAATTCTGTTTGGGGTTTTTTTTGTGGATTTGTTTGTTTGTTTGTTTTTGTTTTGTTTTGGTTTTTTTTTTGTTTTGTTTTATTTTGTTGTTGTTTTGGAGTGGTTTGTTAGTTTGATTGGGTTTCATTGTGGAAAAAATAGATAAGGAACAAAAATGCATGCCCAGTAGTAAAACTGCCCTTATGTTGATGCCTAAGAAAATCCATGTCTTTTTTATTGGAAGAAATAAGACATTAAAAAGCTAAGTGAGAAATGTTCTTGGATGAGTAAGATTTTTTTAATACAACTGATGTATCCATAGTAAAAAAAAAATGTGTCCAGGTGTTAAACCTGATGTACTCTTCTATACTTACAGATTTAGTATATTTATTAATAACTTGTATTACTAAAACTTGAGAAAAAATACTGATGATCCACCCAGATAACTTGCACTCTGAAATGTGGGTACTACATACTTTTCATATGTTTTAGAATAGTTATTCTCATCTGACAGTCAAGAGATACATTACAGCAAGTTCTAAGATAGCTTAGAGCAGCAGGGATATCTAGCTAGAAAAGGACTATGAGAGATGATATATCTGGCAGAAAAACATATTTTTGATCCGGTCTCCAGGTGTGCTTTTCCACTGCTGTGATACTGCTTGTGGCAAATAATGTTTTGTACATACCTTTATTCTTAAAAAAAAAAAAAAAAACCAAACCAATTTATCATTATAGAAATGCTTTCATGTGACCAGAGGAAAAGCTCTAAGTTCTTAATCATACATCTGTTAACACTCTGCAAAGTTCTGTATGACTTTTTCAGTTTACCATGTTCTGCCAGCAAGTAATTGCCCAATAAACAACAACCGACACAAATTGAATGCAGGGAACTTTCCTGCCTTCTCTCTTTCCTTCCTCTCCCTTTCCTTCCTGTTAGAGAAGCCAAGCATTGAAACAGGTTGCCCAGAGAGATTGCAGTTTACAACCTTGGAGATATTTAGAATGGAACTGGACAATGTCCTGAGAAACCTGTTGTAGCTGACCCTACTGTGAGCAGGTGAGGTTTGATTAGATAAACTTCAGAGGTCCCTTCAAACCTCCGTTATTCTGGGATTCTGTGGTGCCTTTTAATGGCTAGGACAGAATTGCCTTTCAGACATTGTTTATAAAGACTCTTACAATTTTCTTCTACGCAAATACCTAGTTAGTCACCAAGAGCGGGATTCATCTTACCTGTAGCTATCCATTAATTAATCTGTGTAAATTATATAACCGTAATAAATGAAGAAAAATTGCACCATCTGCTTTAGATGTCTGTTCTGGGATAGGATGAAAACTTCTTTCTTTAACATATACTATTCTACTTCTTTGTAATTTTGGTTTTGGCAATGGAATTGAATATTACTTTGACTTTTCTGTTTCCATAATGTATGTGGATCATGGAGCTCATTCAACAAAAACATTTGAAAGACAAAACCCAGTAGAACCAGATATGAATATTAACAACACATCTGCTACTACACAGCAGCTAACTGGATTTATTTCTATTAATTATGGAGAAAAACATACCTTAAGCAAATATTTTACTGAAGTAGATTTTTGTCCCTCTACTGAGTCACATTCTTTCACTACCTGTGTTCAAAATTTCATTATTTCCTTTAAGACTGTCTAACATATGAAATACGTTCTGAACATATATTAAGAGTCAAATTGGTACATTACTACAAAGCTCTTCATGTTCAGTATTATTCTGTTTAAAATCTTACTCTGCAAAAACTCCAATTCTGATTATATTATTGGTTAAATGCTCCTAGCAGAAAGCAAAATTCAGGGGTTTGGGTTTTACACACTGTTTTTCTTCATAATGTAATGTAATGCTTTTTCAGCTTTCGTCTTAATCAAGTTCTGTTCAATTACAGCAGCCTACAACTGGTTTCTGAAAACTGTTGAAACTACATGACGCCTTTGCCTCCTAATCCTGCTTTATCATATTGAATTGTTCATGTTGTATTCACTGGATTTGACATCACTCTCATTATTCCTTTAAGCTTTGTCTTTTATCGGTTGAGCTGGACATATTACTATTTGTTCCATTGTAATTTCCCTGTTCGCAGTATCTGCAATCATATGCTGCTTTTAAACACGTTATTAAATCTGCTACATCAAGAAGGTGATGACATACTTTTGACGTAGTGAAGTTACTAGCTATGTAGGTTAGCATGGAATTTCACGCAAAGGGAGTCCTTTCAACACTGATCCATTATTTGCAGTATATTTCTAACTGCTAGAAGTTTGAACTTGTAGCTTTCCAGACCTCTTTCACAAGCAGCATTTTCCCTAGAGTTCTGATAAAGAAGACCTAGAAGAGTAACTGCAAGCCTGGCCTGCTTCTGGTTTTTCTTAAGTGCAACCTGCTGCCTTGCAGGGAAAAGCATTTTGATAGTCTGTAACTTTTAAATGTATTTTTTACTCTGATTGCTTTGTGCTCAGACTTGTAAGCAAACCAGGTATAGAGGAAAATCTGTGGGAATTCTATATAAATAGCTCTCACAAGAAGAAAAAAGTTAAAAGAAATTAAACCTTTCATTTAAAAAGTAGGCATAACTTGATATTTTCTAGGTTTTTTATCTAAATAAATTTAAATTCCCTTTTGGGCTAACAAATATCTTCTGCTTTCTAATCATCAAAAGTTTTCTAGTAATATCTAAATGTCTTCTAAGCTTTGCATTGTCCATCTTCACAGAGGTTCATTGTGCTTGATATTTCCAGCTACTTTAAAGCAGAAAGAATCATGATGTTGGGAATAAAACTCTTGGCACGCCTGCCAATGACAGCAGATGTTGAGTTTCAGGTATGAGGTAGTTTGAGAACAGTATTTATACCAGTTGGTATCTCCTGTCACTTAGAGTTTCAAAGCCAGTGAGATCCATGAGTATCATCTACTCCTGGAACAGAGAAATCCTCAGTAGCATCTTTGGTCTTTGTAGAATAGTGCTCTAAGAAGCTTCCTACAGGCATAATTGACTTCCATATGATTGAAAAAAACAAACACAAAACAACAAAAAAGTACACTGACTAGTACAATTCTTTCTGGGTTAGGGAAGTTATTATTTTTTCCAGAAACTCAAAAGATTTTCCTTGATTTTTTGAAAACTATCAGCACTCTATATTAAGATGGATTTATTTTGTAGCTTTTTGAACCAACTAAACTATATAACATGGGTGCTAACATTCATCAGCATAGCAAGTGTACTATTTTGAAAGTCTTAAAATGTCATTTGTGTGGAGGGTTCTGAGGAGTCTAAAATTATTAGGATTACTTTTCTTTGAAGAATAGCAAATCAAAGTTATGAGGTGTTCCATGTAGCTCACATTTTGCATTTACATTCGAGAGCAGTTAGTGCAATTACTGAATTAATTATGCTTTACTCTTATTCCTTATTTTGAGCATATTCAAAATAAATAATAAAGGTCCACTTCTGCATCTTAAAATAACAAGGGATTTTAGAGTAATAAGAACCTCTGAGCAAGTCTTTCTCTTGTTATTTATTTGAAAAACCTATTATTTGGTGTAATATGAAAAATATCCCAAATGCACAGAATGCTCCTCAGAGATAGTGTTACATTCTCTGGAGTAAAGTAATCCTTAGGGATGATTTAGCAGCATTCAGGAAGTGTAAACACTTCCAGTTCATCTGTTCCTTCAGCTTAGCTGAGGAAGTAGAGAGGTTCCTGTGTGACTCCCTTGAGCGAGTAACAACTCACCAGCAGTGATAAGTCCTGATAGTATCTGGGATCTGAACCAAAGAGAGGAGTATGATAGGAGGGTTGCAATATTGGATTCTAGTGCAAGGTCTCTAGTCCTGTAATTGAAAAAACATTGTTCAAAATCTCAGCAAATTTGACCCGTACTGAAGTTTAAATAACATGGATTCCTGCTCAGGGGAAAAAAAAAAAGAATAAATATTTAATGGAAAATAATTATTTTCCTTTGGTTGGGATCTCTGCTCACATGGACATTACAGTAAAATAGAGGAACTGTTGGCGAACCATTACCTTTAGGTCTGAATTTTGTTTCAGATCAGTAATATCTGTACAGATGTAACAACACTAGTGTGGTTTGGGAAATAAAAGGAAAAAAATCTTCCAAAATGCTGTGATATGTGTTTGCAATGAAGGGAGTTGTACAATGGAGAGGGTAAAAAGGAAAAGTCATATGATGTAGATGGATGGGGAACATTGTAGGGTCAGGACAAGACAAAACAGATGTGTATATGGTGAGGTAACAGGGGGTGGGATATTCAGGATGACATGTTTAGGAACAAGACTTGAAATAATACATATTATTGGTCTGAAGGAAAATAAGGTGCCTGTACTCTTCCTGGGTACCCCTCAGTTTCAGTCAATGTATCAATCTTAAAAATTTCTGTATTTACCCCAGTGGAAGCAAGAGGTAATACCTTCTCACAAGTAAAGCAGTAGCCCTCTCACAGTGTGTCATGTTGCCTCACCATATTACCCTCTCATTACCTCAAATTTTAACCGGCTTGTAGAGCTGTGAGCAGCAGTGACTTCTGCACCTCAGACCTTTGACCAGAGGGTTTGTGTTATTTCAGGTAGCCAGTAAATCTTTATGTACAGCTATGGAAAACATAAAATGACTTCATAAGCCAATCCTATTTTTTCTTTTGATGTCACATGGGTCAACTTGTCATAAAGATTGAACTGATTACTCAATACTCTTGAGATAATTGTGCCTGATTAACAGTAAGCTGCCCTGTGACTTAGCTTGGCCCCCCAGCAATTTTTCATATATAGCTTTTTTTTTTCTTCTTCTCCAAAAGAAAGGCACAACCTATTTTTCACTATTAAAAAAGTACACAATGTGGAGCTGGAGCAATTCTCTCAAGTCTTTGCTGTCTTAGCTCTGCTTCAGAAATTATAGGTGCCTTAAATACCTTTAAATGACTGTTCTTAACATTGTCCATTTATGTATAACTAAGCAGTTGCCAAGCGCCTGTTTGTGGAAGAAAAAGGCTATGCCTATTCTGCATATCTAAATAAATCAAGAATATACCAAATGAAAAATGTTTTTTTGTTCTTATTGGCTGGAAAAGGCTGCTCTCCATCTAAAGTTTGTATCTTTCAGCTTTTCAGTCACTTCTGTTCTGTGGGCTAAAGGAAAAAAAAAGATTTAGCCTATCTTGGCGTGATTTATTGTAGAAGTTCTTTTTTTTCTTCCAGGCTGGGCAGGTGCAAGGCTGTTAATCATTATTTACATCATGATTTGCATTGTAGCAAACTGTCAAATATTCAAATACCAAAGAAATGCTGCAGTTTAAAGTATCACAAAGACTAAATCATATGGCAATGCAGTTATTGAGTGTATCACAAGCAGGTTTTACACTATTAACCCTAAAAGAATAATTTGAGAATGACTGTTTAGAACTATTCACTGTTCAGAATTTATTTAGTATCCCCATAATTAAGTCAGGAAAGTTTGGAGGGGATAAATTATACTGAAGATAGTCACTTTAGAAATATGAGTTCCTATCCAGTATTTCATGATATAAGTAGGAATGAAAGAATCAGAATATTTTTCCTCACACAAAACAGCAATTCTGCTTCAGTGTTGTGCTTCTGCCATGGGTAGCCTTGTGTCTTTAAATCCTGGAGCCAATTTCTCACCCATCACACAGCAGTTATCCAGTTGAATGCTGCATGTTTGGTCCAGAAAGATACTGTGAGGAGCAGCGTGAAAACCTTTGCTGAAGTCCAAAAAGATTACACCTAATGTCTTTCCTAGATAACTAGTTGAGTTGCCCTGTCATAGAAGGAAATCAAGTTTTATAAGCAGGACTCTTCATGAGGCCCTGCTGACTGTGACTGATGATTGTGTTGTCCTCCAGGTGTTTTTCAATACTTCCCAGAATTGTATTTTCCATGATTTTGGTGGGCATTGAAGTGAGACTGACCGGCCTGTAGTTTCCAGGGTCTTCCTTGAAAACCAGGACATTTTCTAGCTTCCAATTAACTGGGACCTCTCTGGATTCCAAAGACCACTGGAAAATAATCAATTTTAATGGATTATTTAGAATATATTTATCTTTGTAAATATTAGTTACAAATAATAGGGTTTTTATTGGTGAGATGAATATAATTGCTTTTATACTTTAACATAGAAGCACTCTGAGGGAAGTGTAATTTTAAACAAAAGACAGACAGACTTATTAGTGGTATGGAAGAAAACATAGATTTTTTTTTTTTAATACACCTCAATATAAAAAATGAGATCTTAAACATTCTTCTAAGAATTAATCTCAGCATGACTGTAAGTATCTGCATTTAATTTGAAGAGTAAGGACTATCCAATATGGAATTTTTTCTCCGTTGAAGAGAGAAGAAAAGTCTCTGATACTGGACAATCTGCTGCATGTTTCTTATTCTTAAGGGCATGTTTCCAGCTTCATATGTAATGCTCTAGTATCTCCTCTGAAAGTTAACCTTGGCACCAGTTGTTTCAGCTATTCTAGTGTTTGTGGCTTCTGCGAGCCCTTTTCATACAATTAGAGAATATTTCAGACCTTTAAAAATATCATGACTTCCAAATCTGTCAAGTTTGGAAAGACTGTCAGCCTTGAAAAATATAGAACTCTTCCAAGGTGCATTGCATCTGATTAGCCCACCCATCTCTCCACGAGCCCTCATAATAATTGGAAGAGGGAGAATCAGTTTAGACACTCAGCTACAGCTTTTAGCTGTGGCTATATGATATCTGGTAAACAAGCTTCACAGTCTGACTGGATGTATGTGAATGTGGTTACAACACAGGTTCTTTTAGGCTAAAAAACATTTATTTTTTTATTGAATTTATTTTAGTACTTTGAAATTAAAAATCTTGAATTTCAAAATTAAAGAATATAAATTAAGAATTTCATTTTCAGGTTTAGAAATGCACTTCATTTACTATATTTATTTTTTCATTGATCTATATCAAAAAGCATTAGGGAGAAAGTTGAGATTTTTTTTCCATATGTATTGAAGCAGATAGGTCTATTATTCTACTTATTTCTTAGGTTAATTCTTCTAAGATATATTAATCTTTTCTTTTTGTAATTGTTTGCCTTTTATATTCCATCTTTTTCCTTAACCTCAAATGTAGAAAGGAAATAGAGTATATATCAGTGATGCTCTGGTGCTAAATTACAATCCTGACCACTTCTAAAGTGTGAACCATTAAATCTTACAGCTTTTATTTCAGACTACTGGACAGCCATCATGTTGAAAGATAGGTTCCTGTTCAAGACTGAAAAATAGAGCCAAGTTCTATAGTACTGACTCAACCAAAATTCCTTAGTTATGGGAGATTTTTTCCACAGTCACCTCACTGGATTTTTTTCCGCATTAAATAGAATGTCTCAAGATCAAGTAAAGAACTGTTAAACTCGGTTATTTATCTTCCATTCACTTAAAGATAGTAGCTTCAGGAATTGCATAAAACAATACGTGAGGACAAGGACTTGGCAAAATTTCACAATTTACATTCCCATGTGGTCAATAGTCCAGGTGATGAACCTCAGTAGCCCACATAAATAAAAATATAAGAATTGCTTGGTTAGAGATTCAGCCTTCAAACTTTTGTTTAAGATTTAGACTGTTCATATTAACAGCATGTTATATGTATTAGAGTTGCCAACTCCTGGTTAAGGAATAAAACCACCTGAATCCTACAACCACAGAATGCTGTGAAAGTTTTACCTACATTGAGTATGGTGCACTTCAGTATAAATTCACTGTATTTTACTTGAGCTGCTTCTACAGACAAAGTGTTTTATTAGATAATTGGATCATTTGTATCAGTCATTCTTCCATGAACTAGTACGGCTGATCAGGAATGAGCACTACTGGCATAGAAAGTGTGCACTGAATTTTGGTTTAGAATGAAACACAATGTCCTTTATGTCTGCTTTGTCACCTTTGGGTTTATGTTTGTCTGCCTACTCCAGCATACATCTCCAAATTACTGCTGGGGTCACAGGAGAGGTCTTAGAGATCATGGGAAAGAAATGGCTGTCACCACCCTTCTAGTTTAACATCGTGCCCTTTCTGTTTACTGTCCTCTTCGAAAGCATACTAACACGTCTGACACAGTGAAGTGTGCTGCTTGACATCTTGGAACTTGTAGAAATTCCTGAATTTTCATAATATGAAATGCTGTTGCTTTCTGTGTTTTGAGATGGAATTTGTTCTTTGAGGCATCTTAACACGTTCTTGAATTTTGAAGTCTTGAAAAACATTGCAAACTCCAGCATCCCAACTTCTGAAAAGCGTTCTTTTTATCTTTTCAGTTTTCATAATTGTGGTTACAGTATCTTCCATATTTCTTCTGGATTTTGGAGATCTTTCTTTTTTTGGTTCTTAAATCATTGAGTCGCTAACTTGTGCTGTATAACTGTGTAGAATGAATGTTGGAAACATACAGCAGATGAATGTAAACAGGGCCATGCCTTTAGTGCAGCAACAGCTCTTATCCTTTGCACGTTTTCTTAAGATAGCTAGAACCTCCTTTCTTTATAATTTCTTTATCATATTATGAAATATATCAGACATCTAAAAAATAATGATTACAATATACATTTCTAAACTTCTGTCAGTAACTGCTAGCTACTTCATCAGCACTAATACAAGAGTCAGTAAAGGCTCGGAAATGCGAGAACAATACATATATAATAGGATCTGCTCTTTCTCAACTGTGAAAAATGTTTAGTTAAGTCCCTTACATTTTAGAATTATATTTCTTTGTAAACAGTTGGCTTTACTAAAATATTTACTTTGATTTGAACATAAAAGGTACAACTGTGTGCATAAATGACTTCCATTTAATACATAAATAAAACATTTCTCAAAGGTACAAGTAAAAAAATAAGGACATATTATAATTGTACTGATTATTTATAATATACTTTTAAACTTGCTAGTTCCCATCTAGTAAATAAATAATATTCCAAAGGTGACTTTTTTCCTGGGAGTCTCCCATATAGTAAGCATAAAAAGTTTTTGGTGCATCCACCTAAGGCTGATGTTGCGCCCATTAATTTGGGGAATTTTTAAATTTATATTTAGGTTTCTTGTTTTGATTGTCTGTGCCTATTTTGTTCTGGAACAAATCCATAACAGCAGATATAAGCAATGTTCTCTTAAGCTCCAATGTTAACAATGAGATACTTCTTCAATGCTATAAGCAGAATTCTCAACTGAAAGGCAGGGCATTTTTTTTACTCCTCAGTGTTATAAGACTAAATATAAATATTTACAAATATCCATGTTTCTGTAGATATGCATTTCATAAGAAAGCAACTTCTGTGTACAGTCCTACAAGCATTTGCTAATGGGTGTAATGCTTCCTGTCATGAACTTGATTTTACTGTATGCAAGTTGCAGAATCTCAGCCTCAGGTGGCTGTATATGTTTTGTTACATCAATTTTAAAATCTTTGTAGGCTCTGAGTTTTTCTTACTAAAATTGTAAATGTTTTCTTTATGTATATTATAAACCAGTTTTATATGCTTTTTTTCACGGCCTTAGTGTGGTTGACTAAAAATTGCCTTTATCAATATGTTTTTTTAAGTTAGGAAAAAGGAGCAAATAAAGTTTCAGTGAGTTATAATTAGATAAGGTTATTTCAAGTGATTTTTACTGAAGCACCATCTTTGCTACGTAAAAATCATTACTATTATTGCTATAGCAACTGTTGAAAGTATCATGCCCCGTTTGCAGGGTAAGCAAGTGTAGGTCATACAAATAATGCAGATGTTCTCAGACTTAACTTCTAAAAGCTGTTTAAATAACCATTTCACTGAACTCCAGCACTATAAACATTGCTCTGTATGTTTTAGAGCTATTAAAGCTTAATCCACGGCATTTGTAATGGATTGTTAATCATTGCTCTTTACTAATTTCAAATGAAAAGTTTCAATGCCAACATTTACTGCAGTAAAATAACTTTAGTTATACTAATAAAGCATTACCTTAATGAGATTACAAAGTATCCACCCATAATCAAGAAGTTCATTATAAAATTTCTGAATACTTTTTTTCCAAATCTTTGCTTTTAGATAATGCCTTACTTTAAAAACTACTTCGGTTTTGTAGTACTACAGGCTACTATTATATGCAGCTTTCACTTACCAATCAGTTAAAATGCCTTTATGAAGCAAATGTGATACAAGGTTGGTTAGGTTATTACTGGTAACTATTTGATTCAGATTTATGTAAGGAAAAAAACACAGTAAGAGTGACAAGAAAAGCAAAAGCAATTCCTCAAGCACTGAAGTGTTTGCCTAATGCACAGGGTAAATCTTGAGAATGTAATTTGCTGGGCATGATACAGCATTGGCCTTAAAAATGCAAGCAACTGCTTACACAGGTGCATTTCATCTGTGGAAATGAAGCAAATAAATTACTCATCCTTCTAAGCAGTGGGAGGTAAGGTCAACATGTTTTTGTTTCCCAGGAGATGACAGATGATGAGGTGAGATTTGATTTCATAATTGAACGTCCCAGCAGGCTCAAAAGAAAAACAGCACAGTGTTAGAAGGGGAAAAAATATTCTAATGTACTGTACTATTTTTCAGGTTTTGATTTGTTTGATTTGTTTAAATTCAGATGTGTAACCATAAAGTTCAAACTTAAAAAAAAATAAATACTAACTAGTATTTATTACTAGTATTACTATTGAAATAGTATTTTCCATTTGGGAACAGGTGGTACCATTATATTTACAATCATTATAATTTGTGTGTTACATTAATGTTATTTTTAAGGTCAGATTTTGCAGGAAATTACGCTTCTCTTCTGTCTGGAAAGGACATTGAGTTCTGCTGGTCTAACAAACAGCATAGAGTTCTACTCATCAAGACAGTTTCTGTGCTGGTACAGCCATTCTCACTGTCTTAGTTTTGCAGTAGTACCTTTAAAGGGCTTAAAATTGGCAGATTCTTAAATCTTCATCAAAACTCAACTTTTTTTTCCCACCTCCAGATCCTAGTCAGAAATTATGAGACTGTGAAATAAAACCTTTGAAATTAGATGGCGAAAACCAAGGGGTTACATTGAGTGCCTTTTTAGAATAAACTGCCTTTCAATATTGTGGGACTTTCCCTATTCCTTTTGCTTTTAGTGTTTTGACATTATTCTTGAAATTAGATTATCAGGCTTTACTTAGGCAGATAATGCATGCTTCTAAATGTAAAATTAAAACCAAGCAAACAAACCCCCCACACTGTAGTAATCAAATAGAAACTTTCCTGCCCTTTCTCAGAAAGTTGCAATGGTATTTAAATTAATTAATCACATTGGCTTTTATTTTATTCATGAGCAAAATTATTTTTAAGTGGAAGCATCATTTCAATTAAACTGCAAATATACAACCTGAGTCTACAACTGAATGAAACATCTGATCTTACAGATCAATGCATGTCACATCTATCACATATCCTAAAATTTCTGTGTCTAACATGAAAGGACTGATCAGTAATTACTTTTCTTGCATGTTAACATTTGTTGTCCTAATATTTCCATTATAAAGACCAAAAAAAAAGTATAGGCCCACCAAGAAAGTACTTATTAGAATCTTAAACTCTGTTCTTTGCTAGACATTAGATTTCATATGTTACAATAGTTAAAAATTATATTGTAGTCCTGGAGTTGTTTGTGAAATTTGGATGAGATTTTAGCATTATTCTTTGGAAAAAACTTCCCTAGATTGTTATCAAGCACATATACATTGCCTGTTGCCTGAATGGTCCAAGAGTTTTCTTTGCCTTTTGCTGAAGAAGGATTTACCTGTCAGTTAGAAAAACCTATTGACAATGTCATTGTGTCATGGTACTAAACTAGAAGTTCTGCTTTTTCCACTTAAATCTATACAAGTGATACAGTTGGGGTTTTTTTAGGTCCTTACTTATTGTATTAGAATGGTTGAGTTCTTCTGTGATTTTGGAAAAAACTTCCCTAGCCATTTTGCCATTTTCTTCATTTGGCTTTATATCGACTCTCATCAACCACAATGCTAGAAAGCTACTCTTTTCTGACAATGTATGAAACAGAAGGAGAAGAGAAATTGCCTCTGACAATGTGATTGTAGGTTGTTTATGAAGCTGATTACAAAAAGGCTACGTAGCCAAACTATAATTCATTCTGAACTATTTTCACTTTTGAGTTTGTTTAAGAAAAGGAAGAATGTGAGCAGCTGATGAGCAGCACCAAGGAATCTGTTCAGGGCTGGTGTCTCGGTGAGCAGCTGCAGTGGTTGAGCCCTGGGAGCCCAAAGCAAGAGGCCAGGAATCGCTGACCCCTTGCCCAACAAAGGGCCTGGGCACCTGTGGCCCGGCCAGGGGAGAGGTCACTCAAAGACACGGCAGGAGCCGAGGGCTCCAGACCTTCCTGTGCTTGGACTGTGGGAGGATAAAAGCCCAGGGGATCCTTTGTTCAGGGTTCCTCCTCAGAGGCACCAGCTCAAGTTGGTTGTCTGTTATTTAGTTACCGCACTAAGAGCGGTTCATCTGAGGCTCTGCTGTGGGGAACCTGGGGCTGAGCCAGCTCGGAAGGCTGGTGTGACTGTGTGAGGGTGGGGGTGCAGCTGCTAAGTCACCTCGGTCCCAGTTCAGGTGTGCGACTCTGACTGACAGAGTGGCTCCTGGAAGGATGGACAGTTTTCTTAACAAGAAGCATCAGTAACTTTTTTTCCTAAGTAAGATACCAGCCCTCATTATTGAATTTATTTCTCATGCTTCATGCTTCAACACTTAAATTTAACATAAACAAAAAAAGAGCAAACAGCAGCAATGTAAGGATTTTCTTAACTGCTGACATTGATCTAAGCACAAATGTTTAAAAAATACTGCCTCAGAATTTTATTAGAGAGTTCAAGTTAACAAAAACTTGCCTTTTTTCCTGAATTCTTACTGAGTCTGAAAATGTTTGCAAGCAAGTGTGTAGAATTTCTGAGCTGAAAAGTGCAAAGCTAGCCAGGGATTCTGCAATGGTGGTACCAATTCCTTGAGAGTCAAAGTTATCATCAGGCTAACTTTTTATTCTGCATACCTTCTGTTTTCTAATACAGAACAAAAATGTGGTTTAAGAAACCTAAAGTGTAATATAAGGTATATTTATTGAATAATAAAATAAAGGCAGTTAACTATGGAATTAAACACACATCTTTCAAATATTTGCAAAGCAAGGGATTTAATGAGAGTTTTTTGTGGGTTTTTTTTTTTTGTTGGTTTTTTTTTTTTTTTTTTGGCCAGGATTCATAATTTATTTGTTATGTTCCTTGTAACTTTCTTCTACTCAATATGATCGAGGCCCAATTTCCAAATTAGCTAAAGTCTGTCTGATACTTTATTGTTTAGAATTTTTACCAGCTGTGATGCCTTGTGATGTTGATTTAATCTCCTGTCACTTTACTTAGCAGATACCAAGTATCACAGTCAAGGTATAAATTTGCACATAAAAAGAATACAAGAATTTAGGAACTCCTATGCAGTGGAATATGCCAGGGAAGGAAGAAGAAGAGAGCCTCATCAGCTAAGGCTTTTCTGGCCATGCTTTTTATCTCATTCACATTTGCATCTAAAATAGGTGTGTGATTTTTGGAAAGGCGGGGATGGAAACCAGTAGTCTGTTCTTGCTGCTTTAATCACAGAACTTGAAAATAGGGTGCCTTCCTCTCTGAATATTTAGTGCTCATTTTTTACAGATCTAAAGCAGCCATGATAGAGATTATCTGTTGTTGTGGAGTACTTAGAAATGGACTCCAAAAAGTTCTACAGGAAACTAGTATAGCTAAGTATTTTCTAAATGAAAAAAAATTAAAATTATTATAATTTCTGATAAAATTCAGAGAAATTCTGAAACTGTTAGTACAAACAAAAATATAAGGCAGATCAAAAAGGGTTTGAAGAACAACTAGAACAATGTGTCATATCTATTAACATATTTTTCCTCAATTTCAAGAGCAGGATGTCAGTGAGTAAGGTTGATGAATGAAGATTAAAAAAATGGAGAAACCGGGGACACTACAGAAAAACTTTAAATCTTTTTACACTTTATTCTGCCTTCACTTGCAAGAAACTGAGGAAACATTTAGGTTGGATTCCTTGTTTGAAACTGAGTTTTCAAAAAATCCTTTATAAAAAACAAACTACATGACTTGTAGTTGAATAAAAAGAGAAAATGAGCGTTAGAAAATTTTGAAATCTTCAATGACAAGTCAATTCCAGGTAAGATGACAGAAAAGTTTTCAGGATAGGCCCAGGAAGCTACAAGCCATAAGACTGATGTCCCGCTGTATCAGGTAAGGTAATAAAAATAATACTTAAGAATAGAATTGGTGAACAATTCTATGTTTATTATTTATTATAAATAATTTATTTAATATAAACTATTACTGGTAAAATATTTAGCTAACTAGCTAAATATTACCTAGTTAGGAATAATCAACATGTCTGGTTTGGGGGGTATTTAAAGAGAAATGCTACCCTAAAACCTCTTGGCAGATTTGGAAGAGTTAGCTGTTGTGTGAATAACGGATTGATGGAAGCTTTCTAAATTTCCAGAAGCTTGTTGCTGAGTCCCATAACACAGATATTTAAGGAAAAGGAACAGCTAGAGGGTAAGAAACAGTAAATTTTTATTGTGGCTGAAAATCAGTAGTGAAACTCTACAAGCCAGTAAGTTCCTTAATGCCTTGAAAATGGAATAATCAGTGGAATGAAAAACAGTTCACAGAGAAAATCAAGTTGATCAGTTGAAGAACTGATTAACTCGATTAGTAGAAGAATGAGTCTTAGGACACTGTGGGATTGTACTACGAAATGGCATAATGAAGTTGAACATATATTTTAAATAGTGCACAGACACAGAAAGAAGATTAAAAAATCCTGACTTGTTTTACAGTGATAGACTAAGGAGCAGTTTTTGGGGTTCATGCCTGATATTTGTATATAGTGTCAACTCAGCATAGAATAATCAAAAAAAAAAAAAATCCTTAATCTAGAAACTATTAGGAAAATAAATTGACTAGTCCGTAGCATCGAAGATATCGTATAGATGTTTTTATCTTGAATGCTTGAAGTTTCTGTCTTCCCATCTCTGTTTAAAGAGATGTAATAGAATACTGACTGATCAAAGATCAAAGTTATTAGTGTGAAAGCCATCAGAGCTGAAGAATAGTAGGAGATTAGCAGAGAGATTGGTATGTTTGGTCTGTTCTTGCCTTTCTATAATCATTCATTTAAAGGACTTCTGGAAAATGAAAACTCCTGAAACCAAACAATAAGGCAGTTGTCACACTTCTTGTGAAAAAATTTGGATTTTCATCCTCATTATGACAAAACTCTTGGTTGGTTTTCATAAATCAATTTTAAACAAAAAAAATAAGAACAAACCATTTTGGGCTTATCCAAGTGCAATTCAGTAGTTGATTTATTTTACCTTGAAATGCCAACATAGTCAGTCCCTTTTACAGTAACATTAGTAGTTTTATAGTTTTGCTTCTACTTTAAAGAAGACTTGTTTGAAAGTCTGTTACTCATTTCCTTTAAGATCCTTGTAGCACTGCTATGAACAATTGATTATATTATCCTCTCGCCTACCTTTATTTTTTTTTTCCATGAGTAGTTCAAAGAAGGCATAAAACCAGTTGAAGTCTATTCCCAGAGATAACTTCTGAAATGGGGATTTTCACATGGAAGGGCATATAGCCTTATTGTTTCACAAGTTGATTTCTTCTCTCTCACAGCCCCTAGAGTAGAAGTTGCCAGACAAGGGGTATTTATTGCAAGAACTTGGAACACAATGATTAAGAAACTGAAAAGTGTGTCATGAAACCTGTGACTTATTTTATCTTCCTTTTCTAAAAATTTGATCTTGTTAGAGAAATGCTTAAAATTTTGGCTTCCTTGTGACAGCAAAAATGCCGTACTTGTCCCAAGTCTTGACAGCTGTTGAGATACAGTTAATGTCAAAAAAACCTTATATTCTCCTTCCCTGTATAAAATCCTGCAGAGTAAATTTGTCTAGTGGAAAGGAAATAAGAGAGTTAACTAAGACAGGGCTAATGAAACAATTGCACCACATGAAAATTTTGAATATGTTTGGTCAGTTAAACTCACAAATTTAATATGCCAATTAAGCTTTTTTTTAAAAAATAACTAACAAGATAAAATCATCAGTGTCAGGTTTGAAAGTTACAGTAGCTATGCTGGTTTCAATATTTATTCTGAAATTATCCTTGACAGCTGAGTTGAGTATAAACCTTGTTATATAAATCATTATGAGCACTTTGAGCTCCCCCAGGTTGGTTACAGAACTGTAGATGAAAAGGGCTTATTCAGTCAAATACAAACCTATTCTTCAAGGTTTGAGGATTTCTACCAAAATCACTTACTTTGGAAAATGAAAAGCAAATGTAGCTCTTAAAAACAACGAATAAACTATCCACACCTAACAAAACAGACTCCAGTGTTCCCACTCTTCCAGGATTTTTTGATCTATTTTGTATTTGAAAAGTTACCAGTTTCCTGTTTGTCTCTTTATGTTTATTTCATAATGTGTCTCTGCTTGTCACAGAATCATAGATTCACAGAATCATTTGGGTTGGAAGGGATCTCTGGAGATAATACAGTCCAATCCCACTGCCATGGCAGGGTCACCTGGAGCAGATGATAAAGGAACATATCCAGGTGGGTTTTGAGTGTCTCCAAAGAGGGAAATTCCATGACCTCTATGGGCAGCCTGTTCAGTGCTGTGCCACCCTCAGTGTAAAGAAGTCCTTACTCATGTTGACGTGGAACTTCTTTGATTATGGCTGTTACTCCTCATTCTGTCACTGGGCACCACAGAAAGAATCTGGCGCCATACTCCTGGCACCCGCCTTTGAGATATTTATATGCTTTAGTGAGATCCTCTCTCAGTCTTCTCTTCCCCGCTTAGTTACCAGACTGTAGTGCCAACTCTAATCTTCTTTTGTAAACTTTTAAAGAGCATTGCTCTTTGAAATATTTAGTGTTGTCTAACTTGACAAGGGAGTCCACTGTGTATTCTGAGTTACAACAGTTTCACACCTTTCATAGGACTGGTGGGAAATATCCTCATAATCTAATTATCAACAGGCAGCAGAAGTAGATTTCGATACCTTAAGGTTATAAGTGGGCTAAAATGCAACTAATGGCTAATTAGCTGTATGCATGAGCAGTTGAAACTGAGATATCTGTAAAATAATTACTCTGTTTCACCCCTTAAATACATGTGAATGTGAAAATGCTCAGAACATAAATAATTCTAGGTCAGGACAGGAGCAGAGAATGATTACTAAATTTCTCATGGGGAGAAGATAACAGTAGTTCATGATATTGGCTTCATGTATGCTGGGGAGAAGTGTAGCAAACCCTAATCATCACTATGCTATATTTCTTGATGTTCCAATAAAACTTATTGTCTAGCAGAAAGGTAAAAAATAATCTGAATTTGTCTCAAATGTAATGTTACATTAACATTATACTTCAAGTGAAATCATAAAAATGTAGAATTATTTTGTTTGTAAAAGACCTCTAAGATCATGGGTCATTTTGCTCAACATAGAAATACTGGTTTAGGCTTTGAAAATACAGCACCTTTATATTGCAGTGAATACCTGCTGTATAGACCTACATTTCAGGAGGAAATTTTTTTTTTTTTTTTTTCCTAGGAGTTGTTGAAAGCTTCTGATGAAGCTCTGTGCTTGCAATACTGCTTTACTCTGTATTTTTCATATCTTTAATGTTTCATGGATGCTCAAATTCTTAGTAATTCCTTTTCACAGGGTTGTCTTTTGTTTGTCTTTATTTGTAGAAAAAAAACATTCATGGGTGAACTAAAATCGTATGGGAAAGCTCACAGTGTCTTAACATAAAATATGAAGGCTCCATAACCCCAGGAAATCATTCAGCAAAAACTCTTCTCTTCCTGGATCCAGAAAGTTTGGTTTGTCTGTACATTTGGGTTTTTGACTTATGAGACCCTACTTCACAGGAAACTATCTAAAACATAATGTAAAAGTTTATCATCTTTGTGTCCATGCAGCCTTTGCAGGCTTCAACAGGAAAGAGTAGAGGGAAGATGGAAAATGCAGAGAGGGAAATCAAGTTTACACAGGAATTTTGATGGAGAAGAGAGTAAAAAAGCTAAATTATGAAAAGAAGTGATGAAAGAAAACCTGGATTTTTGGTGAAAGAAAATGAAGGGGATAATAGATAGAAAAAGTTGGATAAGGGATGTACTGGGACCAAGGAGGGGTTTATAGTGGAGATCTGAGTTGCAGCAATCATGGAAAATGGCAGGAGAGTAAAGACTCGTTTGAACAGGAAGCAGGAAAAACAAGGTAGGATGTGCAAGCAGGACCCTTTCGACAGCATGTATCTTCCTATATATTTCAGTGGCATTTTTTTTCTTTTTCATATAACTGTGTGTTAAATTTTTTATTTCCTCTTTGATCATAGGCAGATTAACTTCTACTGAGCAGAATCAGTGCTAAAATCATGGCCTTTTATGGACTTGTAAATTTATGAAATAATATATTAATAATATTTATGAGGTTATACAATATATTTTTAGCCCCTTTATAGTCCCTTTCTCTAATTTTTTTCAAAAAGGAGGTCTACTGATGTCTTGGAACAAGGAGTATAGTCTTCTCTGAAAATATAAGTAGAGCACTTATTCCATGACACATTTGCTACAGAGAATTTATTAACATGCCAAATGTTTTGCCAGGAGTGAGAGCAAATGCTATTCTACTGGTATAAAATAGAAGGTAGCAAGAGGCTGAGAATAAGGAGAGAGTACCAGTGTAAGAGAGAAGGTGGATTGTTCTCTTTTTTTCTACACTGGAGAAAAGAAACTTCTATCATGTCATGAACTAAAATCAAGATACCGTAAACCTAGAGGTGCAGTTGCAATTACACTGATGTAGGACTTCATTATCTATTTATATAAAGTATTATTATGACTGGAGAAATGATGGACAGACTGCTTGAAAGCATCATTTATTATATCAGAGTCTGTCTGAAAATAAGATAATTATGTAAGGACCATGAATTTTCACATTCTCTAAGTCTTATATATTTTAAAACTTAGAGGCTAGGTTTGGCAACTAAAATCTCTGTGTAGTCTGTAGTTAGTCCCTTCAAAAAAAACAAAATCTTAGTCCTTTCAAAAATAATGTTACTCTCACTTCTGAAATACACCTTTGCTTCTGCTCCCTGCTCTCCTCAGATACCTTGTTGTTGTCACAAACTATTTTCTGGTACTAAATCTTGCTATGTTTATCCTAATGTTTATCCCTTCCTTCAAAGCAGGTTTTCTTTGAAGGAAGGACCATACTCCTCCTTCCTTGCAGTGTTTCTGCTCACCAATAGTGAAGTAGAAGGGGAAAAGCTAATAAGTATTTCCTCTTTGCTGCTGGGAGTCATCCCTCTAAGGATAAACTATGAACAAAGAAGATGAAGCCTCTGTCATCACTAAGCTAATCTCTACATTAAAGAACCTGTCTTTGAGCATAGTGAACTTTGGTTAAACTCTTGAAGGAGGAGAGGAAAAGGAGACAACGTGAACCCCAGGGAAATAGGGTAAATGTTCTCTGACTTAAATGAAAAAAAGCTATTTATATAAGCAATCACTGGGGAAAATACTCCAAAATATAGAAATTTAAGTACTCTTGGGATCTTGCAGAGTGAAAAATATGAGAAATTAGATAGTGTTTTGACTTATAACAAGCTATGAATTGAGCCAATATATTTTCTCAAGTGGATGTTCTCAGTGGTATTTTTGAAGTCAAGGGGAAATATTGAGTGCTTTATCTCCTCACAAACTTATTAATTAGATTGAGTGAATGAGTGGGTTTTGGGGGTAGATATGGTGGAAGTGAAGTGGAGGGGAAAGGAAAGGTAGTCTGAGATTTTTAGAGCTCCCCCCTTTCTCACTTATTTATTGTGTTTCTATCCCTTGTCTCTCTGTCTCTGTCTCTCTCTGAATTTGTCTTCTGCTACAAATTTCTGATCAAAAGTTAATCAATTTATTCACAGTATAGTGTGTCTTAAAATCATGTAATTTCTGATACTGATGAACATATACCCCTGTTGCAAAGAAATAAGTGGTCTTCCTTCAAGAGGTAGCTGAATTGGCTGTCATTTTGAAGTACATTCTAGTATCAGCGTGTGAATGCCACTCTTTTCTTTGTGCAATAATTCTTCAAAGTGTAACTCTTTTGTAAAGTGCCATATAAAACTGAGATTGAAATGTTATTGTCAACAACTTTTAAAAAGCCGACAAAAAACCCAAAAACCTACACAGCAGTTAATTTCAGAGCTATGAAATATTGTTATTTATCCTGTAACCTTGAGATCAAGCAGAAAGCACCTTCACATTTTATTGTTTAGTATCCATTTGCTTTATGGAAAATCAGTAGATATTATTTGACCAAAGAATATTTGTATGAATATTCAGATTTTCTTTGTATGTTTGTATATAAAGGATAAACTGTCATTTGTCCAAACATTTAAACAATGAAAAAATCCACTTATATGCATGGTGTTAGAAAAAAAAATATGGATTGCACCAGAATAGGGCTGTTAACAATTCAGTTAATTTTAAAATAATATTTTAAGAGTGCTACTTGTAATGTTCAATTTAACAGAGTCAACTGAATTGTAAGAAAGTGTTCAGCCAATCAGTTGCCAATACCCAGTTTACACTGAGTAGTGAGTTTGGGTTCAGATTTTTTGTTTTACACTTGAATTGCTTACATATTTATGGAGATGTTTAGTTATTCATATTTCAGAATCACTCACTGAAATGAGAAAGAATTAGGATTATGTAAGTCTTAGGTGACAGTAAATTATATTTTTTGGCAAACACAGTAAAATTCCATAAAAAGAGCATGAAGTTGCAAAGGCTTTTTTTACTATTTGTGATTTTTTAACTTGACCTAATTTCCAGGTAGCATCTTCCTTTTAAGAGAAAACAAAGAACACAGTAAACCCTTTAGTATACACTGACTTCATTTTTACCTTATTTTTCTACAAGGGTAGAGGGAAACAAACCTCCATTTTTATAGCTCAAATATCCCATTCTGTGAATGCTGTCATTTCTTGGTTGCTTCAAGCAGAAACTGTGATTGCAAGCAGTACCATTGTTTACCCCTTTCACAATAGAAGAATGAATTAGAAGAGGATTACTTAAGCAACTCTAGTTCCTACTATTCTTTCAATCTATATGAGATGATATTCATCACTCTAGTAGATCTCAGTATCTTTACAATCTAAACAGGCCTCAACTAATATGTGATAAATTATGACATCTGATTTGAAAAGGACATTCAAACCTATGTAAATTTGCTAGTATGCATATGTAAGAATGCTTTGTAGATCCAAAATTCTGAAACCTAATCTGTTCTGTACTTTAGTTAGTCCCTTCAAAAAAGAAGAGGGGCTGGAGGGAGGTGTTTATTTCCAACAGTATTATTTCCAACAATAATTATTATTATTGTTCCAACAGCAACAATATTACTATTATACTAGTATTAGTATTAGCAAAAGAATACAAGTAGAAAGATATTTAGGAGAACTTTTAAAACTTCTAAAAATCAGCATCATATAACGCATGTAGCAACTCTGTAAATCTGAGTGATAGATTGCAGTTCATCATTCCCTTTCTCAGAGTACATGCTACCATATTTTTAAAAATATATATTAAAGCTTAACATATTGGAGTATAGCAATGCCACTGCTTAGGCCCTGGAGGAGGTGAGGGAAGTTTGAGGAATCTGTGGCTTTGATTGCCTCGGGAAAGCTAGATATGGTTCCATGGAGGCAGAGGACATAATGTTGCATACTGTCCTGAATGTTTTGTAGCAATCAGCTACCTTCTATTTTCTAGGACAAAGACCATTAGTACAGAAAGATGTGTCACAGTGATACTGAACAACATCTGGAAAAACTACAATTGCAGTGGCCCAATCAACATTTTCCTGGTTGCAAATACATATAGCAGAAAAAGAATCAATATGTACAAATTGTTAACATTTCTTACACCTCTTTTCTGTGGCAGAGGAGACCATTACTCTGACTGCAAATAGAGAATATTTATTCAGGATTTAACTAGGCAGCTAAAGAGGTGTTCTCAGAGGATAAGCTCTCTAAGTATTTGTGGAATAATATGCAGAAACCTGGCATAAGCTATATTAAAATAGGTTGCTAAGCTCTGCTGATTTTGTAAGTGAGGTGATAGTATTACATGTAGTCAGAGTGAAAAACATGGTTTTAACACCTGTTGTTGCAGCTTAAAAGGCAGAATAATTTTCTGCAGTAAATAGTGGGGTTAGTCTGCTTAATATTTGAGTTCTGGGCAGTTTTATATGTCTAGGAAGGTTTCAGAAGTGAAAATTCATGGAGTCATATAACATGCTGAGATGAAAGGGACCCATCAGGATCAAGTCCAGGTCCTGTGCAGGATACCCCAAGAATCACACCATGTGCCTGAGAGCGTTGTCCAAATACTTCTTGAACTCTGTCAGGTTTGGTGATGTGACAACTTCCCTGGGGAGCCTGTTCCAGTGCCCAACCACCCTCTGGGGGCAAAACGTCTTCCTGATATCCAACCTATGCCTCCCCTGACTCAGCGTCATGTTGATTCCTTGAGTCCTGTCACTTGTTACAAGAGTGAAGAGATGGCACCTGCCCCTCTGCTTCTGCTCATGAAGATCTTGAAGAGCAAAATGAAACCTCCCCTCAGCCTCCTCTTCTCTAGGCTGAAAAAACCAAGTGATCTTCTTTTAAGGAGGGATACAATTGTGAGAAGTAAACTCATAAGCATACAAGTAATACTAAGCTAAGACTTAAACTTCAGGAGTTTTTACTATAAACACTGAAATTACAGAGAAAGGCAGGGCTGTGTAAATTAAACTGGCTGTGTTTCACACAAAAGGTAGCTAGATTAGTCAGGAGGGGGTTAGAATACAAGCTTGTGGAGAAGTCAAAAGAAGTACAAACTTAGCGAGAAGTAGTGCTGCCAGTCCACTTAGTGTGGTGGTGTATGTGAAATATTAGCAGTGCAATTAAATTATTGTTTTTATCGTGTGGCCAGCAGGAGCAGCAGGCCACACTTTGAGTGCTGTGTCCAGTTCTGGGCCTCTCAGTTTAGGAAGGACCTTGAGATGTTTGCAAGCATCCAGAGAAGGCAACAAGGCTGATGACGGGCTTGGAACACAAGCCCCATGAGAAACAACTGAGAGTTATTTAGCCTGGAGAAAAGGAGACTCAGAGGTGACCTCATCACTGTCTACAACTTCCTGCTGAAGGGTGGTTGTAGTCAGGTGGGGGTTGGTCTCTTACTCCAGGCAGCAACTGAGAGAACGAGAGGACATGGTCTTAAGCTGTGCCAAGGAAAATATAGGTTGGATATAAGGAAAAAGTTTTTTACAGAACGAGTGATAAAATACTGGAATGGTCTGCACAGGGAGCTGGTGGAGTCACCATCACTGGATGTGTTTGAAAAACATTGGATGTGGCACTCGGCACCATGGTTTAGTTGGGATGTTAGGGCACGGATGGGACTCGATGATCTTGAAGGTCTCTTCCAACCTAATGATTCTGTGTTTCTGTTAGAGCCTGTAACATGAAAACAGGCTGGCAGACTGGGTTGCAGCTCTGCTGAGAAGAACCTGGATGTCTGCAAGCTAAGTGTAAGCCAGCAGTGTGCGGGTGATGGTGGTATGCTTGCCTTGTTTTTGTGCTGTCATTCTCATGTCTGCTTTCCTGCAAATTCTGATGGTGTCATTATGGTGGGTTTTCTTGGGGAAAAAATTCCAATGGCATTCTTATCACCTCACTTCCCACCCGACACCCCCACTTTTTAAACCGATCAGTTATATCTTTTGTATTGCATTAGAGAACACAATGAAATGCACATACGCAGCTTAAGCAGTTAGTGGTCAGCACCTGGCCATGACCAAAGCATGTTCTAGTTAATGCTAACAGCATCATAAGCATGAACAATCCATAAGGAGTGTGAGCAGTTTGTAATGAAAACTGCATGGCTATTGTGTTAAAGCTTATGCACCAGAAAGGATGCCCAAGGAGTGGTGCTCATCCGAGCATGTGCTAAGTCTACACACTTGGAGGAAAAATTTTCAGATATATACCTAATATACTGGTCTTTGTCCATCATTGTGGAGATTCCAAGTATTACTTCAGTGGTTTTTTTCCCTCTTGCCCTTTGGGATTGTGGCTTCTCAGTGCAGTGGTGGTTATATGACAGCATTTCTTCATCTTAAAGAGTGCACAGGTTCTATTCCAAGAAAGTTACTGAAATAAAAGTGCAATATTGTTTTCAAAGAAAAAACAGTAACTGCAGATTCTTAATTGCACAAGTGAGAAAAACTGATTTTTTTTTAATATTTTTCTCTGTACCACTTTTCAATGCAATTGTAGTCTTTACATTTCAAGAGCATTCAAAAGAAAAAAAAGAGAAAATGAGTATGCTTCTTTATGGGCTCAGACAATTAATAAGCACTGCTAAATCATGTAGATTCAACACTGAACTTAAAGTTCATTTCTCATCTTCTCAATGACAATTTTTGATATCTACCATGACAAGTCCTATCCTGGGAAAATAGAACAGTAGATATTGACTGGAAAAATTAAAATATGTGGAAATTAAAACAAACTAGTGCATTTCCTCCTAGTTTTTCTTGATTGGTAAATATAGACTTAAAATAATGTCCCTGTTTTTCTGTTGGAAAATGGTGAAGGCCTTGTTAGTGTTTCTCATGTCACTCATACCTTTCTAGACCTCTCTCCTACTATTCTTCCATTCTTCTTACTCTATTTAGTAAGAAGGGGTTCATCCTTCTCTGTTGTTTTCCCAGTTCTATACTGCCAGTCTATGAGATGCTGGACCAGACCACTGAGTATTCCCAGTACTGGGACATCAGCAGTACATGAGCCTAATGAGACATTTCTGTTTCTTTGTCTTGTTGTTCTGTAAGCCAATATTGCAAAAGCTTGCTACATTATTTTCAGTTCAGTTGGTGTAATAGGCATCAACCCAGAAACTTAAGCCATTGCTAAAACTGAAGGGGTAAATGTAGCTCTGTGGTTTGAGGGAGTTATTTAGCTTTTACCAGGAAGGCTGAAGAGTCATACTTCGCATCTCATCTTAAAAAGAGAATAAAGTGGAAGTTCTTGGTTATTTTTGTTACCGTGACTTTTACAGCACTGTATAAATTACAATTCACTGTAGGAATAAGTTTAGTAACTGTTTTATTCCAGGTGTCTCACTGTTTATGATCAAATTTCTCCTTAACCATAGTTCCTATTATAAATCTAGGTAAATTGTATGTGTGCACATCTGTAGCAAATTTTTTTTTTTTTTTTACTGCCTCCAGGAGGACACAGAGGTAGGCATTATGCAAGTTGTCAAACTCTCTTTGTCAGGATCAGGTTCTTCTCAATCAAGACTCCCGATCCCTTGCTCTCATGATCAGAAAGTTATTTTCAGTGACTCCCTTCATCATTTCCAGGTCTTTGGTAGAGCAAGGAGAGACACAAGTTACTTTTTTTTAAGCAAAACAATGTCCCAGGAAGAGTGAGTTTAAGCTCTCAGAATACAAAGACAGGCAGAGTCAGTATTGATGCAGGTATTTGCACATACAGTTTTAATGAAAAGCGGCCTTTATATAGGATGAGAGATTTCAATTAGGGCAACTGACTTCTTGCTCTGAAAAACAAAACTAGAGAGAATGTGCCTCCTGCCCCTCTTCCACATCCACAGAGATCAAAGTTCCAAGAGAAAAGGTTCAAACCAGAATGCAAGTGAAGCTGTGGAAGGCAGTGATACCATTTCTAGCTTCTTTGAAAAAGAGAGAAATACAGCTAGTGTTTGAACAATGTCTAGCCACTGCAAGATAGCAGGAACCTACTAAATCACAACCCTGTTGTGTTTTATAAAAGTATGTCCTCCAGTCATGAATCAGGTGTCGGATCATCCCTAGAAGTGTTTCAGTGTTGGCTTTTTCAAAATGGTCTGCTTTTCACCACTGCTCTTTTTCAAATTGATGAAAAACTCCCATTAGGTTTCTTTTTGTACCAGAGAGTTGGCACTGAGCACTTTTACAGTGTGTGGCTAGTTCTCATCTCACTACAGAAAAGTAATAATTCCAGGATTCCTCTTCATCTACTCTCTTGGGTATAGTCAGTTTTGCGTTCACAGCATAGCACACATCACTAAGATTTGAGTCTTCACCAAAGTCTTTCCCATTCTGGGTGATAACTTCAAGCTTCTGAAGTTATTCTCAGTTCACAAAGATTGAAATCTGCTTTCATAAACTCTGAGCAATATATGAAAAGTGGGTAGCAGCTACAGTACCTCTAGCACTGCAGTTCTTAAAAAGAACAAAATAACTACCAAGTAAATCGAGGAAGACCCTGACCCCTTTCTTCAGGAAGGGATCTGACAGATTGAGTCAAGCTCCAGCAGCAATAAATCAAAAGGACCTGTACATTCAGGTTATCCTACCAATTACAGTTCATCAGTTTTCAGAACATTTTTTGACGCCTGACCCCTCATGGGTTTTGTGGAATGAACTTGTGCAAACATGGACCTTTGTTCAAGGACTAGATCCAGTAAAGCATTTAATATCAGTAAAGCAGCACCATAGCTGTATAAACAATTAGAATATCAATCTATTTAATATACAAGAAGCACATGGGGGAAAATTTAATAAGTGTGATGAGGCAGGAGGCAATGATCAGAGAGAAACTGAAAGAAAAGAACAAAGGTCTGACATTTCATTAGAAGAGGGAAAGGGAAGGCAAAGTTTGAACAACAGAAATGTTTTTAAAAGATGTGTTGGTAAAAGAGAGGAGCAGTCAATCACAGTAAAAGATAAAGATAGAGCTATAAGCAATGTACATAACTTACAGTTTTGGTGGTGCGTGGCTTATAGACAGGTTTATACCCTCCTGTGACGATAAAATGTGTTCTCCTCTGTTTTAGGAGAGAAAAGCACTCTCAGAATGTGGTGGTTATTAATAAATGTGTTGGCCATTACTTTTTAGACTTCGTACGGCACACTCTAGTAAAAAAAAAAAAAAAGAACAACACATACACCATTCTTAAGCTCTCTCTATAATGGCTTTTGTTATTTGGAAATTCTGAAAATACAGTGACCTATCAACTGAAGGATTTGTTCAAATGATATGATCCCAATAGCTGGTTACATGAGAAATGGCAACATCCTCACAATCTGTCACTGCTGGCTCCTGCAGTTTCCTGGTCGCTGAATGTCAGTAGCTTCTCCATTCTACCACAGCTGCAAAATATTTTCAGGCAGCTGCAGTCAGCAACCTAAAAGCTGTATCAGACTTTTCAAGAACAATTCCTGTTAAACAGTTTATCAGTCATATTCTTGGGTTGGGGAATAGGCAATTGAACAAAACTGCATCTACACAAGAGAGATATAAAATTGCCACAGAAACTAGTGTTTTTAATTC
Organism: Phainopepla nitens; assembly: GCA_013400175.1. Taxonomy (NCBI): domain Eukaryota; kingdom Metazoa; phylum Chordata; class Aves; order Passeriformes; family Bombycillidae; genus Phainopepla; species Phainopepla nitens. The sequence continues at coordinate 1,241,118 of VXBQ01009835.1, read as the reverse complement.
AAATTTGCAGGAAGGGTAAAGAAAGCATGCTCCAATGTAGTATGAATAAAATATAAGTATAGTTTGGAACAAGAGAGTACTTATTTCAAGGGAGATGGCTGGCAAACTGGGATTTCTTCTTATTTGAAGAATAAGTAGTCCTAGTAAAAGCCCCATCATTACATCCACATGCAGCTAGGTGCTTCTGTGCTCTCACAGAGCCTTACACTTCTCTAATATTTAATTCTAAAACTAAAAAAGATATTTAATGGGGAGGAGGTAAATAGTTCTCCAGTATCTTATCTCAGCCGGTTGTATTGAAGGGCTTTAAAACCAGAACCTTTTCTGTCAGTTACTCCAAATTCTATTTTGAATTTGTTTTGCTAAGAATTTTTTTTTCTACAGATTAAAACAATTATATTTTATACTGTTAGAAATACCTCAGTTAAGGTTACAATGCTGAATGAAAAATTGAATCACAATGATTTTCCAGTGTTCAGTCTCAGGTCACTGCTTCATGATTCAGACAAAATGAGACAGGAAATGAATTTTGCACTGATCCTCCTCAGTGCCTACTGTGGTTCTTCTGCTAACTGACTTGGGGCATTCTTATAGCATTTACCTGCAAAGAGAATTGGGGTTCTGTGCCAGGAACCAGAAAGGTAAACATTAAAAAGTACCATGTCGAATGATTAGTTGATTATATCTTTCTGTGAATTTGGTCCTTTGAAAGAACCCAGAAGATTAGTAAAAGGAATCTAAGCAACAAAATAATTTCTAAGGCACACGTCTGTACAACTCTGAAAAGCTTGTCAGGATATATGAAATGTGTATCTTTATGCACAATAGAAACTAATCATAAAATTTAAAATAGGATAGTGACTGTCACAGAATCTACTTCAGTCATCAGCAGCTACCCATGTTTGGAAAAGGACTGGATAAAATCTTCCGTCGACTAAATGAATGAGCCTCCATAGATCTATATCTATAGATATTTGACAAGAAACTCCAGTGAAATCACTACAGTCTGGTGAAAATTTTGCCAGTTTGGATCCTTCTGTACTGTTCTGCCAAAAAGTACTCAATTCTCTGTAAAACAGAATGGCTTCCTCTGTCTCTTACTGAAGAATTAAATCCTGTCCTTATCACAGTGACACCAAAATTTTAAGCAGTTTAAGGTTTGATAATTCAGGGTACTGAGGTTTTATTACCTCGTATCCTTTGCTCTTGCTCCTGCTTTAATATGCTGTTACCTGAGTCACTCTGGAGAGACTTAGCATCTACAGCTGTGGACATGGCACTAAGATCTCTGTATGCTAATTTTAACATCTCTAACCTGCCTCTGAGTAATCTGAAGTTTCATTATAAGATACACTGAATCCAAAGCAGTGTCTCACATTTGCAGAATTGCTTAAAACTAAGCTTACACAGAAATAGGTGTCTTTTTTCTTTCAACCTAGTATGCATTTCTGAATATTAAAATTTTCTATTTCATGTGTTATCCTTCTGAGATTCATATATACAGAGAGAGAAATTTATTTTTTTAAGATAATTATAAAAATTATTTTGGGAAAAATTAAATACACAGTGTGTTATCAGAAGAGAGCAAACAGAGTGAACCAACTGTATATTAAGTGTGATGACAAAATCCTAATCAAAACTCTCACAAAAGGAAAAGAGGAAAATATATAATTTTATACTTTGTTGAAGCTCTTAGTAATGTTACTGCATAAAAATAGAAGAAAAAAAGACTTTCACGAACCAGGAAAAAGCAGACCAAAATAAAAGGCTGTCACAAGATGAAAAAAAATTGCATGTATTGGAAGCCTTTACCTGCCTCTTCTCACACCTTAAGCCTAAGAGAATTTCAGCTAAACGTATAGAAACATCCAAGGAAGGCATTCATACTTAATCTAGCTCATTTTTAAAGCTTCAATTCAATTTTCTCTATAAAAAGTGTCTTTTGGCAATCTTTATACACTTGTACCTTCATCTTGTATTCTCAAGGTCTGTTTTGTGGTTATTTTGTTCAACCAGGAAATTTGAATGTATTCATTAACTTTATCCATGTACTAGTATGATCTGAGATACATAGATAGATATAGATATATAAACAGTTTCTTAGTTTTGTACAGAATAAGCAAATTTTTACTGAGAAATGGTGATTTCACTTGATTGTATAGTTTTAGTTCTATAAGCAAAACAATAAGTTACTAAGATGGTCCAAATAGTCTTTGGACTTAGTATAGAATTTCAGAATTTTAGAATAATACTGTCAATCAAGTCCCTAAAAACAACCATGGTACATAAAAATTGGAAAATATAATTCACAAGTTAACACTAACTAATCTTTTCCAATTTTTAAATTTTTCATTCTCATTGAGAGCTCATTGAGAGTGTCTTAACAGAAAACTGTCCTGAGACAGAGATAGTAAAACCATTATACTGACTGCTTTTTCAATGCACTCAGAGATAGAAGAAAGATCTCTAAAAGATGCATAGCAATTTCTGCCAGAAGATTCCAAGGTAGAGAACAAATGCTTCTGAATTACCACTTGCCCTAGAAAGTTTGTCTTTGACACTCTCTACCATTGTGTTATTAATCTTTTCAACTGACTTCCTTCTTGTTCCACACATACATTATTTTTCTTATTTGTTTTCTTATCTTCTTACTTTTTTTTTTTTTTTCCTTGACACCGGTCTCATTTTCTTTTTATATTAATCGGGAGAAACTTTATCTACAGTTCTTTGGCAGCAGTCTTTCATTTTTGCACACCTCATTCTTTTATCTTAATTAGCTGTGGCTTAGTCTTTTGGTTGTCTACCAATTCTTCCTTCATGTTCATCTATATCTACAGGTACATGAAATCAGAAAACAGTACTAAGAATTCCCTGCTTTTGTTTGTTCAACCCTCTTTTTTGAGAGTAGGCTCCTTCTGTTATCATTAAAACATGCTGATGATTAAAAAGCATCCCACATTGTAACCATCTGTGTGAGTACCTGTCTGTACCTCATAGCTCTCATTCTGAAGACTGTCTGCCACTGATAAGTAACAATGTTTTTGAGCAATCTATGCCAGTACTTGGGGCAAAGGACAAAAAAGAGAAAGAAAATAAAGAGCCCTTATTTTCCCTCACTATATAGTTCAATCCTCAAATGACTATAATTAAAAAAGTCATTGAACTTGCTTTTATGTTTACTTGTTTATATGCTCCCACGTACATTACTGGCACACTTTTAATGAATTGGTCTCTGATGTTTTATAATCAACACTATTTTGTATATAGTCATCAGAACTCCATTTTATTTGCAGGGCCTTTTATCAAACTGATTTCTCATCAAATTGCATCCTCAAATTCTACCATACCAAAGATAATAGAATTGTAAAGATGCAATTTAAAGTCTATTTTCGGAATAGTCAGCTTCCATAGAAGTTGCCCAAGGAAATGCTTGACCTGCAGAAACTTTATTACTAGTGATTTTGTTCTTTTTCTTGATTAGGTATCAAGTTGACTTTCAGATCCTGACCTCTTTCCACCAAGGAAATAATTTTCTTACGAACTTCTGAACAATCATGCACCACCAGACACAGAATTTACAAGATAATTCAGCCATCTGTTTTTGAAGTATGCCTATCCTGTCTTCCTTTTTTTTTTTTCTTCTTTAATCAACCTTAATAAAATGGCAAGTACAACTTGTATGACGCTTCAGGCAGGACTAGAATAATAATGTACGCTATGAAATAAGAAAAAAAAAAGTGTTTTTCAGCATTCTGCTAAGCCTTTTTTCTTTTGGCTGGTAAAAACACTTGGAAATACTAAATGAAGTAGATATGGGTGGATCTGGTGTGCTGCTTCTCCATCATCTCATACTAGGATCTTAGCAAGCATGCTTGCTCAAATCAGAATTTTTAAGAGGCAATTTTGTAAATGCATAACAAAATAATACATTATTCTAAATGGCAATGTTTTGAGCAAATTACTTATGTCAGTAATAATAATTATAATTATAATAATGTGTTGTAGATTTTGTTAAAATCTTGAACTTATACTATTCTGGAGTCTATTTCTTCCATTGCATTTAAGTCCCTCTCTTATAATGTGTTAAGGTGATCTTTAACCGAAATATTTAATGTAATGCCATAGTACTCTAGTCCACTTATGGGTTTCAGATGACCACAAACTACTGCTAGAGAGCTTTCATTTGTTGTTTAAAATTTCCGTCAAGTTCTAAATAGCTTGAAATATTTTATGCCTGTATTAGCTGACTGTGCTTTCAGAATGAGCACAGAACTGGAATAGAAGCAATCAACAACCCATTACTCCAGTCACTCCCCTCAGTGACTCCAGCCAGAGCTGTTCTAAGGGCCTCAAGTGCCTGCTGAGGTGATGGTGTTGCAAAGCTCTTTTGAGTTTAATGTTGCCAATGGACTTAGAAAACGGAGAGAAAGCCTAAAGAGATTTGGGTTTCCCACTAACTGCTCCTGGAGCTGTACAATAACCTAAACAGTATTTCCATTTCATTATTCAGTGTTTTGGGTTTTTTCTATAGAAGTAAAGCATAGTGAATATCTGGTTACAAGACTGTAAGCTATGTCTTACAATTCCAGAGCTGGAGTTGCTGGTCCCTGTCATGTGGACTTCAGTAACTAGGTGACCACTGTCTACCTATGCAGCAAATTTCAGTTCCACCTCTGCAAGATAAGAAGTTACACAGCCTTTGATTTTTTTTCCTGCTATTCAGTGTTTTGGGGAGTTTTATATACATATATATATGGTCTACTGGGGTTTAGAACCAGGAGACAAACATTTGAGTTCTAGTATTCCTGTGAAATGATCAAATAATGCTGTTAGCATTGAACAGATGTCACAAAAAGGTCTGTAAAGATCCCATCCAGACTCCATGATCATCAGTGGAAAACACGAGTTTTCAAATTCAGATTTAAAAACATAGCATCTCAAGTGCAAGTTTTCAATGACAATTTTGGATCTTAATGCTCTTACCCTGGAGAAATAAGACAGGTGGTTCTGTTCCTTCCTAAAACAATTTCCAGTTTATAATGGGAATTTATTGGTTTCTTAAGAATTTGCTGCAATTTACTTCTAGTATGACTTATACCTTTGTTGTTTTATTTTCTTTCTGATAATTACTGAATGTGGTTTTTTTGTGCTGCTAGCCTGGGTCTATATATGCTTGTTCTGAATTGTCTCAACCCTGAAATATAGAAAAAGCTAGAGGGGAAAAAGTAACAAGCTTATTTTCTCCCTTAGTGTATTTCACACAAAAACATTTTTGCTTTTGCAGTTGAATAACAGTTCAACTGTATGCTGTTTTGAGATTTGATTGGTGTTTTGGTGAGCCAGGGATGTGGCCAATCAAAAGCGAAACGCGTCTCTGTAGGATATACATTTGGGACAGGACTGCCCGGGAATCTCTCTTTTTCCTTCCGGCATTGAACAGGTACAGAGATGCGGCAGCTCCGGCCCGGTTCCTCCCTTCCCTGCCAAGTGGGCCTACAGGGGCCTGTGG
>VXBQ01009835.1:1209976-1235199 GCA_013400175.1 Phainopepla nitens | reverse complement strand
CTTTTGTTTTGGACTAGGAAAAGACATTTTTAAACTGTACCCTAAAAGCTGATGCAGCCCATGAGCAGTTGTGAGAGGACTGTCTCATGGGAGGATATTTCACAATGGCAAATCCCCGGGCAGGCCATTTGTGAAGTGTGTGGCCACTAGAGGACTGGTATTCTTGTGGAGATCTAAGGTGTGCAAGAGAGACTCTGCTCTTCCTTGATGAATTGGGGAATGATTGTTCAAGTAGTGGTTACTGATTGAAAATCCTAAGTTTTGTCTTTTCAGTGTTGTCAGTGGGAAAGTGAAGAGTTGCTGGGGGGAGGAGGAATGCTCTGCAGGTTTCATTCTGGTTCTTGTTCTTTTTCCTTCCTTTTTAGTGTTAGTTAATAAAGTTTCTTTTCTATACTTAAAGTTTGGGTGGCTGTGCTCCTTCTTTGGTCCTGTCTCACAGCAGAAACTGAGGAAAATATATTTTCATGGGTGCACTGGCACTTGGCTAGTGCCAAACCCACGACAAACTGAATATCTCAGTTCACTTTGCATTAGAATGAAGAACTTGAGACAAAAATACAGGCTCTACTGAAGGTACACATAGAGTTATACATGGGAGAAGACCTTTGTCACTGTATGCCATGACCTCTAATATTTCTTGCTTCTAAGTGAGGCCTGCTAATTTTTTTCGTGGACAATCTAGCAGAGAGTTCACTGAACTAAAAGTCAGGTACAGGACTTGGTTTCTATGTAAACTTTGATAAGATATTTCTTTATCCTCTGTGGCCGTGTGGCTTTAGGGGATTATCCTCTGAAAAGTGCTGCAGGGTCAAAAACATTACTTTCTTTGTTTCACTACAGTCTTACCATAATGTGGCTTTAATGTAAATACTTCAAATAATTGTCTCTGAAATAAAGAAGGAATGAATTAAAATTACTTTGAAGTATCTTTTTAATTTTTAATTTTTTTTATTTTAATTTGAAGGCATCTGTTGAACCTAGACATTTCTTGTTAAATAGAGAATTCATAGCTGTGCTTCATTGCCTCTACAATGGGAAATTTATTTTCATGAAAACCCTTGTCTGAAATTCCTTGATTTGAATTTATTTCTAGTGCATAGATATAAACTAGCAATAATAATAATAATAATAATAATAACAGTAATAAAAACACCTCTCAAACTAACAAAAGGTCAGTGAATGGTCAGTGTCCAAATGAGGGATATGAAACTGGGGAAGGGCCTAGAGAAGAAGCCATATGAGACAGGCACTAATAGCTTCTCTCTGGTGACCAGTGACAGGATCCAAGGGAATGGCCTGAAGTTGTGTCAGGGGAGGTTTCGGTTGCATATTAGAAAAGAGTCTTCACCCAGAGGGTGGTTGGGCTCTGGAACAGGCTCCCCAGGGAAGCAATCACAACACCAGCCTGACAGAGCTCAATAAGTGTTTGGACAATGCTCTCAGGATTCTTGGAGCTGTCCTGTGCAGGGAGAAGATTTGGACTTCAATTACCCTTGTGGTTTCCTTCCAACTCAGGATGTTCTGTGATTCTATGAATTATTTGATTTTACTGCTTTGAATTTACCACTAGACTACTTTAACTTAACTTAAAAAAAAAAAAAAAGAATTCTTATGCTCTTCAAATGGTTTTACATGTTCCTATCAGCTGCTAGTACAGTTTTCTCATCTGTGTGCATATTATGAGTACTGGTAGATCATCTCGTGCACAGGTGTGTCCAGGAAGTTCCGTAAAATCCTGCTGTTAAAAAAAAAATAAAAAAGAAATAATAATAATAAAAAAAAACCCAGCCTGTTTGGATTCCCAAAAGGAGGATAAAGGGATGGCCAGTGATTATGTTGTGCCAAGAAATGTTCAACAGAGAGCAGGTGGCGAATTATGGTGCTGTAGCTCTCTGTGTTTGTGATACAGGCATCTTTTCTGTGACATCTATTCTAGACTGACTGCAATGCAACATACGTCATTGTGTTGCATCTAATGTGGCACAGTCCTAGCTTTAATATCCCCACCAGTATAATGACTGTACAGAGTTTAATTCTTGATAGCTTTCCCTAAATGTGAGCAGGAGACAAATGCCTTGTGAGTGGCTGTTTATCATTTAGTCATCTCCCTGCGGAAAACAGTCATTTGAGCTAGATTTAAAATTAGAGAAGTCACAGACTTGGGCACTTACAGAGTTTCCCCTTTACCCATAATGGAGAAGAATAATGAGTTTCAGTACAAATTGCAAAGGCTAAAAATATCGCTTTGTGCAACAAAAATTGTGTTGTTATATATCACCTCTCCCTTTCACTGACACTTTCAATGAGCTTGTCAGCTTTTACTGGTAGATAATTTGATTAAAGCTTTGCACTGAGTAAGGCTTTTTGCTCAATTGTATACAGCAAAAATACTGCTTGTGTCAGGACCAATTAATAATGCTGAGCATGTTTTCATACATGTGAGAAGTTACTACAAACCTTTCTTCCATGAAACACCAGGATCCATGAGAATAATGTTAGCAGTAGGGACTAATAGCATCCTTTGTGGCTGGTCTAAATATATTACAGTAACCACCTGATGAATTTGATGACAGATGACAAATATCTGATACATTACAATACCTATGGACATCTGGCAACTCATTTAAAACTTCATTTCTCATGCTTGCTGTTAACCTTCAATAAAAACTGCAAAGCTCTATATAGATATTAGTTCGTGCTAACATTTCTCCCTCCTCGCCTTCAAGAATAAGGGGGCCTGGCAGTTAGGACCTTTGACATTTAAAAGCTTTATCTATGTTCTCTTTTTTTTTACTTTTTTTCTTCTTGAGACTATAAATGCCTGTGATTTTCATGACTTTTACAATCCAAAGGACATATTATTAAAAGGTATGGGTAGAAATATCTGATAAGGAGAATATGAAATGCAAAGGAGCTTTTCCTTATAATGACAGAATCTCAATTTCAAAATAGCTGTTTCTGAGGCTGATATTATTGGACACCCACAGGATCTTCCTACATTTTGTTTACTGGACATGATATGCCACCTGGGAAGTGCAAATACAGCTGTAGAGTCCACCTTAACTGCAGGATCCGAGCAGCTGAAAATTAAAGTAATGAAAAAATTAATTTGGCCGACACTTGAGTAATTTGAGAAAAGTGTTTGTTGTTTTAGCTGCTTCCATTCTCCCCAACCCTCTTTCATTTTAGATACTAATATTTGCTCGTAAGTTATAGAAAGCTATTTTGTTGCCTTGTTAAATAATTTAATATTATTAACCATTTTTTTCCTTTAAAGATTTACAGAATTAGCTTTACTCCACAAAAGTATAAACTACACATTACATTTGCCAGGGGAAAATCCTACCTGTGAACACATTTTCTTTATTTTTAGCTTCGTGATATCTGTAGCACAGCAGACCTACCACAGGTATTGTTAATTAGTTCTTGATTATTTTATAGTTCTTATAGCGTTGTAACTTTCACTGTCCTTGTGATTGCAGTCTATATGGAGAACAAATTTAAAAGACAAAGAGTAAAATTCTTTTGATGGTCAATTCTGTGTTTTAGCTATTTATTATGGGTAAAAAGTTTTAAAACATTACTGATTCAGAAGATTTCTCATGATCTTGAGCTGTAATCAACACATTCATTAATAAGACCTTGTAGGATTCACTCAGTTCCTAATTCTTTTCACTAGCTCCTCATTAATGTGCATTACTTTACTGTTAGGCTTTTCTTTAAGTACTGTAATGGATTAGCTGCATATTTTTCATGTTTGCGTTAAATTATTTTAGCCAGAAACCCCTTCCCACTAACAAACACAAATAGTTCTTGTTTTGTTGATTTTTCATGCATATTCAATATCTAAATTGAGAAAATTACATTTGTGGTATTTTCTTTTTTTAATTGTGTCATTTACCAAAAAACAAACAAACTTACTAACAAACAAAAATAAAACCCAAAAAGTATATAATTTCATATTTCAAGAATTGATAACATTTTTAACAACTCATGGAGAAATTAGATTTCCATAAAGATGTATTAGAAAAAGAGAAAAACTATGCAATACTGTCTATTCCACAAGAATTGCACAGGTAATAAGTATAAATTCCTGGTGTCTGGCAGCACAGTCTTTTTTTTATTATTTTTTGATTCATTTAAAAAAATTCTGGTTTGGGTCTCATGGGTTGTATTGGTGGCTGGGGTAGGGGCATGATTGAATACACTCTTAGATGTGTCATGTTTCACAGGGAAAAGAGGAGTAGATGAATGGATCCTCACACAAATGATGATATCTGAGGACTGTCAAGTGAAATCCTACAGTGTACAAGCCAGTAATTCAGCTGCCTTACTAAGGTTCTCAGAAAATGAAATTTTTCAGTGAAAACATCAATAGTTTCTGTCTTGTTGCTGTTTTCAGTCCCTGCTTCTGATGTGTTGACTTCATAAAAGTAATTTTAGCATGTGTCCATTTCTCCATCTATAGAATGTGTGCCTAATATATTAGATCTGGACAGCAAAGAGCTTTGAGATCTGTAATAGAAACATACAATACAGCAACTTGTTATTGCATACCTCTTCAGCAAAGGAAAGTGCTTGGAAGGAAAACACTACCTATAAAAGTCCTTTCTGATCCTCTTTTTCACTGCAGTTGATGAGTCTGTGATTATTCTTGTAAGTACTGTTCCAAAGCAGACATAGGGGAAATCAATGTTTCTTGTATTGATGGCTGTGATAAATGTGATACTTGGTTCCATTACTGAAGTCACAGTGCTGGGTTCAGAACAGATAGAGCCATAGATTCAGTAATAGATAGTCTGGCTTGGAAGGAATCTTTAAAGGTCCAATCTCCTTCCAATGAGCAGGAACATGTTCCACTAGATCAGGATACTGAGTCCTCCATTCAACCTGACTTTGAATGTTTCCAGGGATGGGACATCTACTGCTTCTCTGGGAAACATGGTACAGTGTTTCACCACTATCATTGTAAAAAAGTTTCTTCCTTGTATCTAGTCTGTCTCTGCCCTCTTCTAGTTTAAAGCCATTACCCCTTGTCCAATTGATACAGGCCCTATTAAAAGTTTATCACTATCTTTCTTAGAAGCCCCCTTAAAGTATTGAACAGCCACACCAAAATCTCCCCAGAGTTTTTTTTCTCCAGGCAGACAACAAAGATATTTTTCTATCTCTAACTTTCAGGATGTCCAGAAGCTGTCAGAACATCATATTCTTAATGATTCTTGCTTTGTGGGAGCTCATATTGGATATACCACAAGAGGACTGAAGTAAATCAGTTCCTGTTCTTAATTCCTTTGGATTTTTTTATGTGCAAATAGTAATTTTCTCCCACCTTTGCGAGATAGAATACATGAACCCCCTTTCCCACAAGGAGAGAAGAAGGGAACACCACAGCATGCCACTCTAGACGTTGGATTTAGTAAGGGGACAGAAAAAAAAACCGTTGTGCACATACACAGATACACTATTAACTGAGACCCATCTCTCCTGCTGTGATGAGCTGGCATTACTGAGCTCAGAAATCCACAGCTCTGGCCATTGTCAGCACTGGGCTCTAGCCAGCAGCTTGTAATAAACATAAAACTGTTGCACCTCAGGTCCTCTGCATCCACATAAAAATGTTTCCCTCTAATCTTTGAATTTATTATAGCTTACCTCTCTAATCACTGGGATGGCAAGGGGTGTATAGGCGTTTTCACAGACAGATTTTAGCACAGCCCATCAATCAAATCACTGTAGAATGCTGTCATGATGCATCTTTCAAGTATTTTCTGCTACTGTTTTCCTGTCAGTTGTCCATGGCACATGCTGAGGTTCATTGTGCTCTCATCCGTTTCCTAGTGTTCTTTTGAACAGAGTTCCAAAATTTGACCTCTGTTTGCATTGTACTCCTGGTCAGGGCAAGTCAAAGGAGTATGCTTTGTCACCTTCTGTACATCTGTGAGGAGATTTCCCGTATTTTATAATGAGTATGTTTGAGACAAATTTGAAACAAAGTAATAAGCATTAAGAGAAGGAGAAATTAGGTTTTCTATGCCTATAAGTACTAAATTGAGCAACATTTGCATTCCAGACCTGACAATGCGGCACATAATATCATATCTTAAAGAAACCCAAGCATTTTGCTTGGAAATAAGACTGAAACTAATATATCCACTTTTTTGTTGTTATTTTCCAGATGACATATTAGTAAGTATTCGAAGCATTTAATAAACTTTCACAATTAATTTGATAAACTTTCAACAATTTCATTCTGAATGAAATTGTTCCTGGTTTGTTATAAAAGCATAAGAATATTGTCAGAAGAGCAATGGGTACTAGGGTGCTTTACATTGTGATACTCCCAGACAGGTGTTCTTGGGAAGTAACATGTATTCTGCATGTTAATCCCAAAACACTCAGGGCGGTACTGCTGTAAAGAGAGTATTAGTTATGTGTCCAATAGGTTTTGTAATAGTAAAATGAAAAATCATGCCTTTGTATTCAAAACAACGAATACAACACATTCCAAAATTCTGACTTTTTAGGTGAAATCATCTTGTTGTTATACCACAGGCACTTATGTGTATGTGTCAGCTCTGGATAAACCCTGTGATACAATATAGTGGAGATATATGTGTATGTGTATGTGTGTGTATTCTGTAGAATAGAATTAGTATGGACAAAACTAGAAAATATGGCACTGCTTCAAAGATGCTTACAAATGACTGTAGAGCTAAAAAATCTGTTTTCAGATTAGTGAAATTTAACATGTATATTGTTTCAGCAATTTGAAAGTACACATGTAGCATGCACTTTCATATTTTGCTTTTACAATTTTATTATTTTATTTTAGTCTAGATAAAATAGCAAAAGTTTAAAGCTGAATTATATTAAATTATTAAACTTTTAGGTTAGACACTTAAAATATATTAAAGAGCACAATTTTTACATGCAATTTATCTCCGTGTCTTCTTCAGGTGTCCTTTTAGTATCAGAAAAATTAATACCAGAATAGCCATGTTTTGCCTATAGTCTGACTTCCAATAGCTTTACATTATTGTGTTGCATTTCATTCCTATTTTCTTCATGCTAAACCATGTTTATTCTTCTTTCTTCACTCTTTTTATTTGTCCATTTATTAAATTTGATTGTATCAGTTGTGTTCCATAACCTGATTAATATATGAATTCTGAAGATTTATGCAAAGATTTGTTTCTCTGGTGATGCTTATTTCATCTCCAGGTTAAGTTAGCTGTTAAAAGCTCATTTTTCTTTACAAATGATTTGATCTTTTTTATTTATTCACAGAAACTCAATCTTTTAAAACTACTTAGTCTTTAAATGTAAATAGGTTATAAGATGCATTTGGCTATTTCTCATCTTGCCTATAAGATTTTTTAAAACTAGAGAATAAAAATAAACAAATAAACAAAAAAAATCCAGAACTTTTCCCAAGAACTCTTATAAATTATTTCTATATTTGTCTTGAAAAAAGCATCACTCATGGTGATTTGTTAAGTCTTCCCACCACAATTAAAAAGGAAATGGAGTTCTTATTGCAGATTTTCATACCCTTAACATAAGTCCTACTCAGACTTCTCTGATACACTTCGAGTTTTGCGCAGTGCTTTCTATAATCCATTAGTGAGTTACTATGACTGGTCAGGCAGAATAGATTCTCTTAGCAGGCAGCCTTTGTCACCTTGCAAAAGCAAGGGAAGCAAGTGATCTGACCTTGTGCCATAAATAAAGTATAAAAAGTGGGATGCTGAGGTTAACATCAGTTCAGTTAATCTTTGCTGTCAAGTATGGCCTGAGTTTTTCAAGGTAGCCATGCCTAACTCGATGTGGGTGTGTAAAGGGTACCCTTCAGGAGATACAAAGCTTTTTGATGCTACAATGATTGCAGGGACTTCCGTAAGCATACAGCATTCCCTCTGAATGACACACTCCTCTTTTCAGAGTTATTTCAGTTAAAAGTTAGATCAAGAATGATGAAACTACCTGTGTTGAACTCCTCCTTAGGGTTTGCTGAATTTAAGAAAGACGTAAAATGTAGTGCCTCTCCTGACTGCTGCTATCATTTCTTTCCTCAAGGATACAATCATAGGATTTATGAGCGTCTGTAATGTCTCCTGCCTCATTGTCTCCTATAACTGTGATACAGCTACAGTCAAGCAAAAAATTCCTGTACCAGTCAGGCTTAGGAAAGAGGAAAAACTTTTAGCAGGGAAAAATAGGAATAAAAATTTCTATGGGAAAATTTTGCAGATTCAAACTTGGAAAAAGTAGTCATTTTGCCAGACTTACAGATGATGGGTAAATCTATAAGCTTGGTGAGAAGTCCAGGGGCTGGAATAAAAGAGTCACTGTGGATTCTTGAGCATGTCTTTGGGATTTTTACAGTATATTGTAATCATGACACAGTTGCATAGGGTGGGGGGGGCTAGACTAGACAGAGCTGTGATTTGTGACTTTCTTTTTTTTGGAACCATGGAAAGATGGGGATGAAATAGTTCCAGCATTTAGCTAAGAGAATGGATTTATATAGGTTGAGGAGTTGAATGTTTAAGTAGAAGACAAAATTGCTAAGAGAAGAGTCAGAGTAGAAGTAGAGATACCATAATTAAGTGTTTAATAAAAGATAAATTATAATCCTGATCTCTGTAGGAACTTGACTTTTTTGTTTGTTTAGATATTTGGGGTCTGTTTGATTGGTTGTAGGGATTTTTATATAAAAAAGGAAAACAACCCCAAAAAACTTTGGAATAGGATGCATTGTAGGAGAGGACACATTTTCTCATCTTCCTAAATCGCTCTCCTATGTATATTTTTTTTTTTATTTTTTAGCTGCTTGCTTTAGGTTCCAGCTGCAACTGTGTGAAACTGAGGATACAACTGAACTGATATGACACAGTTAATTTTTTTTTTCCTTGTAACCTGTGCAGTTTCTTAAGTGGGTTTGGCGTTTTACAGATGCATGGACACATGGTCCATTTCTCCACAGAGCTGGCAGAAAATGTGTCAGCACATACAAGAGATCAGCTTAGGACAGGAAAAGAAAAGTGAGATTTCCAGGAAGGATGGTGTTATGACCAGCCCCAGAAGGTGACAGTAATGCAGGTTGTTGTGAATAGATCCCTTGGGGCAGATTAGAGTTAAAAGACACTGAATGATCGTGCTTGTAAATAAATAAATAAATAAATAAATAGGGTTTATTTTAGAACAATTTGGTTGCAATAGAAATTATATATGTAGCCATTTTGGTTATTATTATCGATAGTAAGATAGCAATGCAAAAGTATAAAAATATCACTTAAAAAATGTATGAGGGAAAAAGAGAAAGAAAGGATAAGAGTAGAAAAATGCCACCACCCATGGATCTGTGATAAGACTTAATTGTTGAAAAGTGATGGTCGCAGTCTTGTCAATGTGAGGGTCATGGTCTTCATCTATGGAGGGTAGGAGAAGCCCATGAAATATAGATTTCAATGGGTTAATATGCACTCAGGCTTGATAGGAACACAAGTACCACCCTTGAGGGAAGGAGCTTTAAGTCTTCTGGTAGAAGGCTTCAGAAATGAATCTGCACGCTCTTTGGGGGTCTTTTATGGGTTATGACACCTTCTGAGACAGGGCAGCTGCCTCTCAGGTCAGCTCAGGTGAGCCAGTTATGTCCCATTAGAAGGGATGAACAATGTCAGGCCTACATGCAAATGCGAATTCTCTGTGGGACTGTCAGCTTCCCCAAGGAGGGGAATGGGGTGTGAGCAGAACTGTTGGCATGATAAAAAGCACTATCCCACCCACCTCACTGAATTTGCTGCTTGTCTACCTCAAAGCCTGGCTTGCCGCCTTTGCTGGTGGATGTCCTCTCTGTCATATGTGGACCAGAGGCTTGCTACTACACATCCAAACATTCTTCCTCTTGGGGAGTGCAAACCTGGCATCAGAAAAGCACTCTGCTGCCTCCACAAACGGAATTTGGAGTCGTTAATCATCAACATTTCAGTCTTTCACAGACTGTTTTTTAGTTTCATATGCTTGGTTTAGTTCTATGTATTTATTCAGATAGTAGTCAACTAATACTTAACTACTATGGTAGTCTAACAAGTAGATTGCTTGAACAGATTTATTCCTGAATGTATTCCTGAATTTCAGAGATCTAGTAAGACAAGATATTGAGCCTATGATATCTTAGGACACTGCTGAGATTCTTCAATGTAAATGGAAATCTCGGATAGATTGTATGGAAATATGATAGACCTGGCTTGGATGTGTTACTAAGGAAAACACCAGGGGGAACATTGATAGTCACAGATGTCAATTATTACAAATGCTGAATTTTAATGGTACATTAAAATGAGATAAGCTAAGTATAGACACTAAAGACTTCCAAGTAGAATTCAGTCTTTCTGTATTATGTGTCTATCTCAAGAATATTTCTGATTAGAAAGGTTCAGAAATGGGGAGTCAAAAATGGAAACTGGAAACTTTTCTACCATGAATACCAGGTTGGATTTGAATGTCCCAGAAATTAAATATCTTCTCTTTATTTTCTGTTTCCCAGACCTAAGTATTCTTACAAGACCTCTGCATGATTTCAATTTTAGCCTAAAGTCATAAGCAGAGACAATGATTCAGTCCCCTGTATAGCTCTAAAACATCAGTGGCATTCTTGGTACTAAAGTCATGATGCACTGTGAAGAGCCAATCCACTTGCATGAGAGTTGTTGACCTCCTATATGGAGATTTAATCTGTTTTCAATTTCAGTAAGAAAAGATATTTTAACTTTGAGAATTGCTAGAGAATATCTAGGACAGCTCTCAATTTCCACAGATATCTCTTCACTGAGATGCTTATGGTTTTCATTTCTCTTTTCTAAAAATCTATTTATAGAGTAGCCTTGTGTATATCAACAGAGATCACATATTGCACCATCAACATTTAAGCAAGACATTCCAAATAAAATATAGGATTCTGCTTAAAGGATTTTCAATTTTGTATTTAATTACACTTAAGGTCTAAACTAAGTGGCCTCTGCAATTTTTCATAGGATGTCTAGGAATAAAAGGAAAGAATTCGTAGACTGAGATTCATGGACTGAGATTCAGTTCAATTTTGAAGAGTAAATTAGGGCATTGCTAATAGTTTCAGGTGACTGAAATGTGGTTAGTACTGATTATAGTGAGAATTTCTGTAGTTTCTTTTAGGTATTTACATCTTGAATCCTATCCCTAATATATTTCTTATCTCTTGGGAAAAAGCTCTCAGAGCTTGTGCAATCTCTGTCAAGTGAGGTGACCTCAAGGCCCAGTGGACACTGCCATTTTAAAGAGTGTTTCACCACATTTCCAACAAATGTAACAGCCAAAAGTGGAGCCTCACCAAGTGCAAAGCCTTGAAAAAACATGGCAACTACAGGACAACCAACAGTTCTTTCAGAACTATTAATAGATATCTGATATTCAGATCTGTTAAGTTAACTAAGAACTGTTATTTTTATGCTAGCTACACATTTAAAAACTATGCAGGGTACTATCACCTTTTTAAAAGTACATTTGGTGTATTTTAGAGTAAATTTTGAAGGTGGGAGTAGAGATGAACTGACAGGCGTTCTTTTAGCTACTGACATGCAATTTATATATATAATTACATTAGAGCCTGATATGGATCAATCTCATTTATTGCATGAAATAGAACTTGCACCCCTTAGACTACTGGCAATGAGCAAAAAGAGGTCATGGCCTTGTAAGCCTTCCTTCTCCAGCTGATATAGCAGAACTAGTCAATAGGTTCTTGCTGTTCTGGCCAGGTGCCATGAATCCAAAGCTAACCAGTGTCCTTTGTAACAGTTCCTTGCCTTTTTTGACATGGTCTGTAATGTTCTAATATGTCTTTTAAGTGTGATGTTTTAAAATGACAGTATGGGGTAGCTATTGTACATTTTTTTTTCTATTTTCTATGAAGTCTTCCAATGCAATTTTCCTTAACACTTGGTACAACCTATGAAGTGACAGAATTATTAGCTAATGTTTGTCACCTTCTTAAGCTCAGGTATTATATTGGACTTAATACATGTATAAAAAGCTTCTGAATAGCGATTCACACCATTAAATGCTTCTCAAATTGCCATAAAAGGTTTGCCTGCTCATCTCAGTTTGAAGCAGAAAGTGTTCACTGCTATAATAGATTTTCTGTGATCTACAACGACAGGTTTATAGGTGTTAAGCATCAAAAGGCTTTTTCTAGTTCTGTGTTATAGGTATAATCACTTTAAGACCACTAAAACAGTTAAATTGCTCAGCCTCTCATATGTGAAACAGTATTACAGCTCAGTGATGTTATGTTAAACCAAAAGGTAGAGTATGCTCCAGGGAGATAATAAAAACTAAGTGTATTATTTGGAATTAGTACATAGAAACTAATTCTGAACTTCCTTTTGCAGTCCCATCAATAGTTCTGTTCTTGTAAACAGCCATAAGGAATTTCTCACAATCTGTATGTGCCCATTAATGCAAAACAGTTTTGCTGTAAGAGTATTAAACAGAAAAGGAAGATCTATGTTGCAGCATATCTACCAGAATCTTATTCATCCACTAATGAAATGTGTGGTATCTGGGTATGTGTCAGAATAACTAGAAAACTTAAAACTTGTGCTGACTGTTTTATGGCTTCCTTTACTTCCATACTATTCTCCAGAGACAGTTAAATCAAATGACATGACATTAGATTTACTCATCCACTGTATTCAGGTGGAAGAAAAGGATAATAAAACTCTCTTTCTTATTCTGCAGTTTATTACACTTTTGTGTCTGGTTTTAATCCCTTTGAAGAATCTTTAGTCTCGTAAGTTACTGAGTTTTGCCTTCGTGCCTAAGAGAAAGAAATGTATTATTTAAACTCTTGTCCTTTATCATTAGATAACCTGTCTACAGGATGGGAGCATTAACTTGCTGGGGAAATTCTCTTAAAGAAAGTTATAGCTGTAGATTTTAAATGAATTCTCCTCTTCTCATGATTGTGGTGCCATATTCCTTTTTAAAGATCTTTCTTGAAAATACAGTAATCTGAACCTTAGACAGTAGCTTAAAGGTGAAAATTGAAAGGGAACATTGAAAATTGTGAGAGAACAAATGCATTTATATAAACAGCTGTCTTCTGTAAATGAAGGGAAGATAAATTTAGGGTTTACCTACAGGTACCAGAGTACCATGGTAGGTTTGCCATCCTTGTTGGCTCTGAATAATTAGCTCTTTTCAATGATAAAACAGAGGGAAGACTTTATGATAGACACTGGCTCCAAGCTGGCTACATTTGATGACAGAAATTAACCTCAACAATAAAAAAGTTAATTTAGCACTGTGATCGCTTTTTTTTTAACCTTTAGATGTTGAGCTTCCATTGCACTGACGGTGAAAACTTGATCTAGAGGGAGTTTAGTTTTCTTTAAAGAAAATCCCTCCATATGTTCAGTGAAGTTCATACTTCTAAATGTAAGTGCAATTGCATCACACCTAAGAAAGCCAATAGCACCTACTAGGTTAGATTGTCATGAAATGATCTACTGCTACTTCAGCAAGAGAATACTTTACTAGCACATTAACTGCATCATCTGGAACACAGGAGGCAGTGGAACATCTTTGCAGTTCTTCCAAGTGAAAAGAAGTTATTCCAAGTGAATGTATTGTATTTTTTGCTGAGAACAAGGGTTTTTTTCTTTTTCCAAAACTCTGAAGTAATTAACTTTACAAGAAAAGTTGTGTCTATGCTAAAGGTGAAGTGCTAGGTCAGGAAACTTTCAGTTCACCGTTGTCATGATTCAGCTCTTTAAGGGCATGCTGCTTGCATGCAGCTATGGCCGTTCTTGGGGACCGGCTATAGATATTACCTAAGAAGCACTGTCTACCACTCCCACTAAATTTTGCAGTGGACAAGCTCGGGACTCTTTCTTACTAAGGAGTTCAGAAGCTACAAAAATGTGTGCCACATGGACCAGGCACAAAGTACCCCAGTCATTCGTAGTGAAGGTGAGTTCACAGCTTGGTTTAAGCTTAATAATGATGCAGGTCGTCTGGTCTATAGTTCCCTGCAGCTCTCCAAGTCTGGACCTCACAATGTCCTTTGGTCCCCGCAGTGCAGAAAACAGAGTTTTGGACTGGGGTATATTTTACACACCAACATCTGAAATGTGCTGTAAAAGCAAACAGAAGCATCTACACTACCATTGAGAGACATCAGTCTTAAAAATCGCCCCCGCAGCAGTGGCCCAAAATTAGTTACTTCTTGAATGAGCAAATGAAAGTGCTCCAAAAACATTCAAAGTCATATAGGAAGCTGGACAGAAGATCTGCTCAAAAGATTCACCTGAAGGTTGTTTGTTTGCCAATAGAGATTGAGAAGAAGAAATAAAGTGAATGTAATACTATCAGTAATCTAAACAGATATATTCAAACATTTCATCACTAAAAGACATGCAGACAGAACTTGCATAGTGGGTAAATGAACCTGCCAAGAAATATCAACCACACCTTTGTGTTATAGGAAAATTTATACAGATTGCTGTAGGTATTTATTGTTCTCCCATAACTCTGATCCTGGTTGCCAAGCAACCGCAGCCATTGCATTACATGTATTCAATATGAAGTACTACTCCATTTTTTTTCCTTGTCTTAAAATTAATTGTGAGAAAATTCATCAGCTTAAAT
This sequence comes from Phainopepla nitens, assembly GCA_013400175.1. Lineage (NCBI taxonomy): Eukaryota > Metazoa > Chordata > Aves > Passeriformes > Bombycillidae > Phainopepla > Phainopepla nitens. Next base: position 1,220,508 of record VXBQ01009835.1, on the reverse strand, counting down.
GTAGTTCTTTATTATGGTTCTCCTCAGCATTACAGATAATCCATATTGAACAATCTGTGTGAAAAAAGTCTTAAGAGCAACAGAAGGCATAATAAATGAAATGCTTCTATGACAAAATGTAATGCTATTAAAGTATTATATGTATAAAATTTTTGAGACATTATCTTTCTGTCAGGAACTGATCAATAGATGAGGATAGAGAAAAAATTCATAAAGTTAGTTCATAAAATTCATAAAGTATACTCTTCCCATTTACAGGGCGGAAAATACATGAAGTCAGCACTAAACAGTTATAGAAGGCTGCTATTTTTGATAGTAGAAAAGTAGATAGGTTAACTTACACAAACTAATGAGACAGTGGTAAATCAGACTGTGTATTTATTTAGATTATGTTTCTACTAGAAATCATATCTGAGATCAAAACACAACTAAAGTTTGGGACTCATCATGCTCAAACCTCTGAGCAGTTCTTGTGATAGATTTGATAAATCTGAAAGACAAATCTGAAAGACAATTTGCAACACTGAACCCAGTGTAGTCAAAATATGAAATATGTGGTTTCTTGAGTTTTCTACTAGCTTGGAATCAACCTTAAAATAGCCTTTTTTCCTTAATAATCTGTGGATGGAACTTAATATTTACTAAAATATCTTCCAGGAGCAAAGAGACCTTTTTTGTTACCTTACCATGACTAGCAATTTTAAAATGTATATATTTATTAGAGTGAAGTTTCTTGACACACTCCATTTGATTCTGATGACTGGAAAATAAACAGTCTCTCAAAGCTTTGAAAAAATGGTTGGTTTAATTTCCTAAAAATTTAAGGACTTGCTCAGCAGAAGAGAGGTTGCAAGGAACTTGACTGTAATAAATTATTTTTCATAGAATATGAGATTAGAATATTACTGATTCAATAATGTCAGAGACTTCTGTTTGGAATCAGCAGTGGATAACATTTTACTATAGATTATTACTTTCTAGGTTAACATAGAATCTAGGACTAGAAACAATTCAGTGATGAGTAAAATCCTGGTGCAGTATCTCTTCTATCCTTCAGCTGAACAGAAAAAATAAGACTTTCTCTAACAAAATTCAACTACACAATTTAGTGCTTTGGGTGTGTTTTAAAAAACCAGCAAAGAATGGGGTAAGGGAATCAGTGATATAAAATCTGGAGGAATGTATTGAATGAATATATGAGACAAACTGAGTATTGCCTTCTTATTTCAGTGTCCAGAAAAGCAGTAGTAAAATTTACTTCTTTATTTTATCTAGAAAACCATAGTACTTGATTCTTAAGTTCATTGGATTTGAGGTCATCTCACATTCCTTGAAGTTGAAGCTTCCATCTCTGAGAGATTTGGTGATTTGGAGGAACTGTGAGAGAAGATGGTCAATATTTCATTCAATTGAGCATCTCTTGCTCTGCATGAGTGAACAGATACTTCTCAGAACCTTGCAGTTGTATGTTTTTCACCAGTTTTACAGCCAACATTGCCACAGGCAGCTCCTTTTCTTTTTCTCCCTGGCTTTCAAGGACATTTGAGGTAAGTATTTATCAAATCAGAAAAGTCAGCTTTACTGACTAAATTTGGAAGAGATACTGTTTATCTTACACTCAATCATTTAAGAGATCATTAAGAGTCCATAGGGCTTAGCAAGACTGTAGACATCATCATGACTTACCTTGGAGATTAATGATGTTATCCATATGGGATCTAGGTAACCAGTTCAGCCCAGTACCTATGCCGTCTGCCCTGATCTGGCAATTCAGGGTCTCAGACTCGCTCTGGCTTGATCTGGGTGTTGTTGGTTTAACATCTGTGCTGGGGCCATTGGCTGCTGCCTCCCCTGCTCCAGCTTCAGCTCTGGAGTGACCCCACTGGGGAAGGGGTGACATCCCCCACCTGTCACTGCCTGACAATGCACAGCCCTCTGTGTGCATGGGGCTGGTGTGGGCCTAGAGGCCACTGTAAGGCTCTAGCTGGCCGTCTGAGAGAAGGAAAAGGGCTGACACAGGGAAACTTTTAAAAAGAACCCAAAGAAGTCACCAATCTTGAGGAGAAAGAAATGTGACAGTTTTACTGGTGAAGACCTGAGGACGTTGACAGCTGACTGTGACCCCCTGCAACCTCTCACTCCCATCACTCCTGAGGAAGACTGAAGAGTCAACCATAGGACCCAGCAGGACACAAGAAGGATGAGGATAGCAGCTAAGAAAAGGGACAGATAACAGGAAAACTTTATTACATAACAATTTTAATGTTAATACAGCATTTCCATATTAATTACATAGCATATGCTATGAGACCTTTAAAACACTGATGGCTAGTCCCATGTAAATGTTGCTTTCTCTTTTGCCCGTGGCAGAATCTGGACTCTGACACTAGACTGCCTCTATGCAAAGAAGTAGATGTTTTTAGGATGTGATTCATCTCAAGAAATGCATCTAAAATTATTCAGGTAAATCATGTTAGAGAAGTTCCTCTCTCCTCATGAACCATAAAGCAAATCTGAGTCATCCTGTGTCTCCTTTCTCTATCTGTAGATAAGTGCCCTCATCTAAGACTACAAAATCTATACTGTCCTCCTCACTTACATTTTTCATGACTCTTGCCACTCTGAGGCGCAAAATGCCCTCTGGACTAGCTCTCTATCTAGTAGCTGGGACATTTGCTAATACTTAGAGGATAGAGATATTGAGTCCTAGGCGTAGAAAAAAAATTTACCTGAGTCTCCCACTGGCTGAACAGGATAATAATTGCTTTGTAGCATAAAAGATGAACAGTGCCACTACCATCACCTTTGTGGAACTGCTGTAAAAGAGAATAATGATCCCTGTTTAGTTCTTTAAAAGTGCAAGTGTCATGTCAACACACAGCATAAAATTCTGGTCTTCAGCATCCAGGTGGACAGATCTGCATGTAATCCTTAATCCGATACCTGGCAGTTGAGGAGGGCTTAGCATCCCAGCTACTGCGTTCCCTGGTTTCTATTATCTAGTGTTGGGTAGGTTCCTGCTTCAGTTTCAGAAAAAAAATTTCACTTCAGTTTATTGCTTTAAAATGCTTAATTTCACAATTACTAGATATTTATATTTCTTGATCCCATTTTGAGGGGCAGAAAGACACAGTGTAGGGATTTGGTCATTATCACTCTAGAAGAGATGCTGTTTAATCAGTAATTCCCTGAATTATATAAGGAAACAAAAGGATATTCATTATGTAGCAAACTGAATTTTTAGATAGGTATTTTTACAGTAGTTTTGATTATTTGAAGCATAGCATACATGATTTTACTTTTTTTGTCAGACTAAGTAAGAGGTCTAAGCCACTAAAGCCATGTTATTTTTTTTCTTTTTGCTTTTTTCTTTTTGCTTTTCTAGGCATAATGCAACTGATATAAATGACCACTGCCTTTCACAGACTTCATTTGCAACTATATCTCCTCTTCTTGAGTCTTACAAATGTTTTCTCAGACAACATCCAAAAATGATGTATTCTTTTTATAACAGATTTTCTTGGTTTTTAAGATGGCCTAAATTCCATTCTTCTCTTTATAGGTGGTACACTTGTAGTCAAAATCCTGTTACAATACAGAAGTCCTCTGAGGTTTCTAGCCAGGTGACAGCCTTATTCACTGGGCCATAGTGAGATGTCTTGCAGCTCTACCTCCTTTTCTCTGTCCCAGAGGATTTTACATTCACTTCTGCAGAATGGCATTATTAAGACATGTATATGATCCATGACATGCCTAAGGAAGTTGAAAGCTGCAGGTTAAACTTCTCCAGGCAGAGGGGTTTTCTAATAAGTATGTCTCTACCTTGCTTGTAAATGTGTGTGAATTATCATGTATACAATATGCCTGCTACATGTAAGAGAAGGAAATGCTTTTTATTCCTTCACTGTGCTTCTCAGGGATGAGAAGCCTGCTTTGTGCTTAAATAATGGAGGCAATTTTAAGTCCTCAGACAAAGCTCAGTGTGCTGTTTAGCTGTGTTAACATGTTTCCTGTACAGTGAGAAGCTAATCTTCATTAGACCCTTACAACCGTCAAGTTGTAACATCAGGCCATTTTTGGTGCTGTTCTTAGAATGTTGATAAATCTTTGAAAAGTTTTATAATGAATGTCATGAAAACATAAGCCATGGAGTTTTCTTCATGAGAGTGAAGATTTTAAAACTAGCAAGTGGTAATACTGAGATTTTGCTTTCATGTAAAACATTGAATTTGCACATTTGAAAGACATAAGATGAATTTCTGATGTTTTGGTTGTCAAAGCATCAAATAACTGTTATAATTTAGGAGTGGGCTATAAAGGACACAAGCTAGATGTTTAATTTTTTTTTATAATTCTGGAAGAGTATTTCGATATGTTTTCCAGATTTTTTTAATATTTTCCCAATATTTATTTATAGTATTAGATATAAAGAAATTCACTTCATGGTCATTATTAGCTAGCTTGAAATTTTAAGGTAAACAAATTGAGTATAAATTTTCCATCCTATAAAGAGAAAGAAACAAAGGACTTTTACAAACCAATTAATGAAGACATAATGAATGGCATCACCAGTTAAAATCAATATTTCTCTAACACAGTAAAGACCATCCTACGTAACACAAGCATTATGTACCGCCACACAGTAGATTACACTCTCAGTTTCTTTGTGCTGAGGTAATATGAATTTTCAGGGCAAAGCTTTTGTATTCCAGGGTCTCTCTGGTTTTCATTAATATCAGTTCCTCTCCAAAGTGTGTACAGCACATGCTCCTGTTGTTATAAAATATATTGCAACTATTTTGTTGCTTTTGGCAGATTAGAAATTGAAAACAATGAATCCTAAATACTATAGTGCTGCTCTTTTAATTCAAGTGATTTTCACATGAATATTTTTGGTGAAAATCATATCTATCATACAAATAGCTATCAGATGCAGCTATTCCTACTGTGTACATTTTCTGTGTCTGAAATTACTTGTTTCAATTGTCTGCATTTAATGTGCCTAACATTTCTAATTATTCTAACTAAGACTTGGAAGAAAGTTTTAAACACATTTGGATGAATGAAATGTCATTGTATCCAAAATTAAAATAAACAATTTTTTCCAGATTTTATTTGGTGTAAATAAGAGGGTTTTCTATCATTATTAATATCTGCTGTGAATTCCCATCTAACTTTCAAAAGAAATTAAATATAGGGTGCTCTAGCTCCCAAAAAATCTATTTTTGCAGATGGTTTTTTTTTCAATCAAAATAGAATATAGTGCTTGCCAAGAAATTTTCAGTGATTGTTGCTATATGGTATTTAAGCATAAGTAAGTATTTTTAGTTTGATTTTCCTGAGTAAGGTTTACTTGGAGGCACTGGGGACAATATTGTTTTTCTTAAATTGTATTTTATATACGCCATGCAAACCATGGGCTTACCAGAAGTGAATTCTAAATTTCTGAGAAAGTTAACAAATACATTTAGATGGAAGTACTTGGCATATTGCCAGAATATGCCAAAGACCAAATAGCAGAAAAGCAACAGCTAAGAATTTTGCAAAGGTTTGACTGTGAAATTAGATTATTTCCAGCTCCTATATAAATTGTAATTTTGTACCTCAGTTCTTCCTTAAATATTTCTGTCTTGGTTGTTTACATTTCATGGATATTGGAGATGTCTAAAGCAAATTAATTGGTGTTTTAGTTCACCTTGTTTACAAAGTTTTTAGTTTGTTAGAAGATAAATATACAGACTGCTTTTAGGTCTATGCACAATATGTAAAAATATACTAGATTTACTCCTACTTTATATAATTTCAACAATATAAACAATCATCATCAGAAAATTATATAAAAGTTGCAAAACACAAATTTTAAACAGTGATTCTTCTGTAACCAGATTATTGTTATCTAATTTTTATCTTTAAAGGATGAAGGCATATTAGGAAATACATGAATCGAAGTTATAGAGACCTGGTCCTTTCAAACTCACAATAGTGAGGGGACCTTCCTAAAGCAGACCACATTTTTAGTGCTGTTGCTATTACAGGCAAAGAGATTTATATAACTAAACAAAAATTTCTGCTCTCTGCTAGGGCAAGACATTTTCCAAGTCATTCTCCAAGTGACCAAGATAAGATCTAGACTATTTCAGTAGTGACAACTTTGCAGTTTTCTTTCTGTTCTTCCAGAAAATTTTCTTTCTCTTCTTTTAGAAGGTTTTCTTTGAGTGAAATGGGAATTCCTCTCCATTGACTGAACAGGATGACAATGTGGTCTAAATCCACATACTAGAACAGGGGAAGAGAATGACTCTGATTAATAAGGATATCAGCAGAGTGTTTCTATAACTCTGGTAAAAGTCAGGGCTAAATCTAAGCAGATGAAACACGTGCTTTTTCATATTTTAAATTAATTTGTGTTCTATAATGAAATATGCATGAGAAAACCTAGTAGAGAAGTTGAAGTTGCATCTCCTGGGTGGAATACTCATCAGAAAGGAATGATGTACATCGCAGCAGTAGCTAAGTGTGTAGACTCCTAATATGTGAAGATAGACTGTTTTGCTTATGATAAGAGCTGAACCATGAAACAAAACAAAGGCTAGGAGGATGATCTGGGGGCTGGGGCACATCTTTTATGAGTAAACGCTGAGGAAGTTTTACCAGTTCCACCTTGAGAAGAGGCAATTGAGAGTGGACTTCAGTAAAGTCTAAGAGAATCTGAAGAGAGGGTGTCAAGAAGATGTTTCCAGGCTTTTCTCAGTGGTACCAAGCAATAGAGGAAGAGGCAAAGGGCAGAAACTGTATGCAGAGTAAATTCCACCTGAATATGAGGAATAACTTCCTTCTCCATCCCTGGAGATAGTCAAGAACCATCCAGACACAATCTGATGCCATGTGCTCTAGGATAACCCTGCTTGAGCAAGTAGGCTGGACCAATGATTCACTGTGGTCTCTTCCAACCTGTCCTGTCCTATGCTTCTGTGAAAGCTTTGGGGGTTTTCTATTATGGACCTAAAGTAATCATATTCACTGCAAAATAGGAATTGAGGTTTCTTCTAATTTTTATCTTAGAGATAAAGAGTATCAAGTGTAGATATTGTCTTTAATCATCTTCTTAATTCCATTTTGATTCCAAGATGCATCAGTTGCACTTTAAGTAATTCCAGACCAAGCAGAATTAACTATAAATTTCAGTATGACAATTTCTATTCTGGCTATTACTTTATGACCTTTCTGAATTAAATCTGAATAAGATATCTGAATACACCTGATAGATTATTTGGAAAACTTTAAGTCCCTTTGCAGACAAAGATCCTTTTAAATACTTGGCCTCTCTTTTATATCTTAGAATTTCCAGATTTCCCCTGGGTTTCCTGTTCATTGTGGAAGAGCCAACACTACACCATCAGTGCAAGAAGAGCTACTGCTTTTTTGTATGTGTGACATGAAATTTAAATCTGCCCCAACTTGCCTCATCTTACTTCAGAGCAAGTATAAGCATAAAGCTGACAAGGAGTTCTGCATACTAAATTAATTCTTCTGTTGTTGCAGATAGACAGTATAAACGCTTTGAATGCGCTTCCACCTGAGTTCTGATCACACAGAATCCCACCTTTTTGTTCTCACAGTTTCAGAAATGCCATCCATATTCCTCTTTATTCTGAAGCTCTTAAAACTTACATTCCACTGATCTTAATGATTAATTCCATTATTATTCACTCCTGATTTCTTCTCTCTGCTCTCTTTTACTTACCTTCTAGGATCCTTTGCTGTGTTTTCTTCATTTTTACTTTCTTATCTGTATCACAATATATTGCTAGTTTGTCAAGTAGCATACATCCCAGAGGGAGGGGAGCCTGTTATTTTCTACCATTTTCTTTGCTCCATATGTGTCTTTCAATGTATTCTAAATTTGATCAATGTTTCCAGCTTTTGATGTTGTCCTCTTAATTATTGTGCACGCAAGAAAACTTCATGTATAGTATATGCCTTCTTAACACAGTTGAATATTATGTATTTTGCATGGCTTCTTCAGAAGCAAAAAGTCTTCTTCTTGCCATCTTAATTGTCTGTGTCATCTTGATAACAGACGTCTTTACCTATTTGCTCTTTTTTCCATCACAGATAAAGGTGTATGGGTGACTTATTTGTTTTGCAGCCCTGATTGCTATCTAGGCAGCATTTTTAAGTCATTTAGCTTTCAGCCATGTCCCCTCAGTTAGGTTCGCAGTGAGTTTTGTGTTAACTTGATCTTAGGATCAAAAGTGGGGATCTTTCCACAAATTCTCATTTAGAAAGCCTCTATCTCGAGCATGGTGTAATTCCTTCCAAGTCCAATCTGCATCTAACCAAAGATACAAGTTAAGCACTATACAAACCCATGTTTTTGTTCTGAAGCAACAAGATACTCATTTTTCATTATCACCAACAAATTCCATCCATGCAGTTATTTTAGAAGATATCTTGTGTCTGCATATTTTAATTTTCTCTTAATGATTCATACAGAATCTGTGCTATAGAAAATTTTTGTGAAGGCCTTCATTTGCACAGTAAGTTCTTCTACACAGGGGAAATTATTCTACAGTGCTTACTTTAGGACACCAAATGAAAGGTTGAATTTTTCAGCATATAAATTACTTCAAATGCATATCTTGAAATAAATTACCTAAGCAGCACTATTATTCTAAACCTTTCCCATCCTTTGAACTGTCAGTTCCCATATTAAAAGGATACCAAATAAGAATTTTGCATGTGGATGTTACAGGGGACTAAATCACATACAAAATGGAGGGGGGTTGGGTGGGGGGATGCAGCCAGTATTATATATTATATCTATAATTTATGAACCATCTTTTAGAAGTTTTGAGTTCAGGTTTTCTCTACAAGGTTATATGTCATGAATGATATCTACTAAATTTTCTGATCCTGTTTTTAATCAAAGTTTTTTTGTGTGATGTTCAAAATTTTCACTGATTTTTACGTGCTGGAATGTTGGCGTGATGTGTTACTAATGATTCACTTCTTACTTGTATTCTTTAATATTCATGGTAACATTTGTTTCCATAGTTCTCATACATGTTAGCAGATCCTAGACCATTGGGATTCAAAAAGTGAAAGAGAAACTGACATGTCGTAAGCATCTATCTTTTGCCTTCTTTATTGGGCATCATGGAAGAAGTTAATACCGTGAATGCTTTATGTTTTTAAACATTCAATGAGTGTTTTTTGGTTGATGTTTTGTGTGCATGCAGATCTTCATTAGAACAAGTTATGTACGAAAACAGTGCATTTGAATAAGAGTTAGAAAAGAATTAGAAAATGCTTAAGAGAAGAATGCATTGGAAGTCTGCAGGCTTCTTATACATGATTTAAGATGAAGGAAGCAGAAATCATGCCCACCAGACTCTTAATTGAGGCTTTAGTATTTTTTTCATAGGACATTTGCATTTTTGCACCATCTAATTAGGGGAAAAGAAAGCAGGGGGATACAGAAGTGCTGAACACACTACTATATGTAAGATAGTAGTCAAAAGAGTTGCAACTTCACCAGAAGGAGTGAATGGAGTACTATTTCAGAGCACATGGGCTTGCTGCCGGGATCAAGAGTGTTGTCCCAATTTGTAAAAGACAGTTTGATATGGTAATACTGTGAATACTGTTCATATCTGAAGGTACAACTTCAGTTGGGAATGTTTTCAGGCTTCATGTGTCCAAGATAAAGACAGATTCTGTGGCTGATATTAGCCTGCCCGTTTGCCACCACCCTGAGAGATGTCATGCATAGGTGTTACCAAAACAATGTGTACTGAAGACAGAAAGAGGTACTTGACTGATTTAACTGCAACTCACTAGGCAGTTACGAGCTTTTGCAAAATCTCAACTGTGGTAAATACAACAATACTTACTTACAAATGCACAACAGATAAAACTTAGCTGTCAACTTAGTGTGGCATGTGCACAATTAATAGGTAAAAGTAATTACTCTAAACTATGAGAACAAGCATAGCTAGTTCACAAGCCTTACATTGCCATCTTGCTACAGTATTCCATCAGTGACTGACAAAGGTGGTTTTCATGATAAGCATGAGTTGAATCTAAGCATTTACAAGAATTTATATAATAACCTTCAACAGGAAGAAGCACCCTCCTGAAAATACTTGCCAGCAAATCACCTGAATTTCACTTCTCCCATAGCTGCCTAGTATTAAGCAAATTCAAGCTGAATTGCTAAATCAAAATGTTGGATATCTGAATATCTGGATCTGGAACAAGAACAAATTATTCACAGATAGTTCTATTACAATCCTGCTAGAAATCATCCTCAACTAAATGCGCAATATTATTGTACGCGTCACTTTAAAGCAATACCCATGGTTGGATAGTCCATGCACCTGGTGATTTTTTGACTGCAATAGAACAGAACACCATGAAACAAATTATAAAAAATCCATCCCTTCTACCAGTGGATTTGGCCAGATAGAAATATTGTCTTTTTCTGGATTTCACAATGAGTTCTTTGCTTGTTTTCCAGTCAGAAAATA